>JAKUCM010003775.1:0-81141 GCA_023374145.1 Lepidium sativum | reverse complement strand
AAAGGCATACAACTGCATGTGAGAAAGTTCTAAGAACAGATCTACAATCAGTTCATATAACTAAGACTTTTATTGACTTTTATTGACAGCTTGTTGTCAGATTCCAGTTTGTCAGTCTCATGTTTTCTCTTGTCACTTGTGGGAATAAAATTTTACTGACATGCACGTCCTTTTGCATTTCTATTTCAGTTTCAAAGCTTGAAGGGTTCATTTCCAACAGAGAGCAGTCATATGAAGATCCTATTGAAGAGTAAGAGAACTATTTTTTGTGCCACATGGAAACTCTTTTTCTCGGTTTCAGTTACCCCCTGAAATTATTTAGGAGTCTAATAGATGCAGCCATATTTTGCAGGTTACTCTATGCAGTGTTTGTAGTATCAAATGAGAACTCAACAGTTGCAGAGCTGGCATCTACTTTGCAAGCTGACGTAACTCAATTACAGGCTGCTGCGTCTTTTGTTTGCCGGTTAGGATGGGCTGTAAAGTTGATTGATCCATCATCTGTGCTTCATGAAAAGGTTATGCCGGGGTCTCCACGTGCTATCCTCAGTGATGAAGACAATGCATCTCGTGCTAGTTTAAGCTCTACCTACATGTCTGCTGATGGCGATAATGGAGATAATTTAGGAGTAGAAAACTCTGGATCACGTTCTAGTCATGTTCGGGTTGCTTTTATAGTTGATGCTAATATAACATCATATCTAATGATGGGTTCTGTGTCCCCAGGTAGACTTTCCTAATTTCGTTTAATGGCTAACTTATATTATTAACATCCCATGCATATTAGTTATCCTAATATATTCCATCCACGTCCATGAACGCTGTTATAGGATTGAAGTCTCATGCTGTAACACTCTATGAAGCTGGAAAACTCGGGCATACTAGTATCCCGGACCTTTGCCAGGATTTGAGCACATTAGAGGGAGCAAAATTTGAGGGTGAACTGCAAGAATTTGCAAATCATGCCTTTAGTCTTCGTTGTGTCCTGGAATGTTTAATATCTGGTGGAATTGCTACTGATACAGTAGTTGATACAATAGGCTCGGGAACTTTGAGCAATGATGAGGCTGTTACTCTTCTTGCAGATGCTAACCTACCTGATAATTCGGGTGATTGTTTAACCAGTCAAAGTAGTGAGGTTATCATGGTTTCAGATGTCCTTCATGAAGAGCCCTTGTCGACAGAGCGTGTCCCTGAAAGCACTGAGCATGAATCAACTTCCAATACATCGTCCCTCGATACAACTGTCTTGACTGAAGGCTTCATTTCTAATGACGGAAAGCCAATCCCCATAGATGGACACGACAGCAGTAGAGGAGAGAAGAAAAGGAAAAAATATCGCGTTGATATTCTCCGGTGTGAAAGTCTAGCTTCTCTGGCACCAGCTACTCTAGATCGTTTGTTTTCCCGTGACTATGATATTGTTGTTTCAATGATTCCTCTTCCACTTACAACTGTTCTTCCCGGACCATCAGGCCCTGTTCATTTCGGTCCTCCCTCCCATTCATCCATGACACAGTGGATGAAACTGGTATTGTATTCAACTGTGGGCACTGGTCCTTTGTCGGTTATCTTAATGAAAGGGCAGTGTCTGCGGATGCTTCCTGCACCACTAGCTGGCTGTGAAAAAGCTCTCATTTGGTCTTGGGATGGATCTTCGGTTGGTGGTTTGGGAAACAAGTTTGAAGGTAACTTGGTGAAGGGAGGCATACTGCTGCACTGTTTAAATTGCCTTCTCAAATGCTCAGCAGTTCTCGTTCAGCCTCTCAGCAAGCATGATCTTGATAATTCTGGAAGAGTTGTTACTTTAGATATACCATTACCTCTGAAAAACTCTGATGGTTCCATACCTCATTTTGGCAACGAGCTTGGACTTCCCCTTGAGGAAAGTAAAAAGTTGAACTCTCTCTTAACTAAGCTGGCAAACAGCATGGAGTTAAAGACAGTCGGTTACATTCGCCTTTTGAAAATCTTCAAAGCAACAGATCCGTCAGACTACTTTTCTCCGGATGATGATGAGAAGTATGAATGGGTCCCTTTAACCGTGGAGTTTGGGCTTCCACTTTTCAGTCCAAAGCTATGCAACAATATCTGCAAAAGAATTGTCTCATCGCAGTTACTTCAAGCAGATTCACTCATCGAACAACACGATGCAATGCAGTGCATACGGAGACAATTAAAAGATATATGTGCAGAGTACCAAGCAACAGGTCCAGCTGCTAAGCTTCTTTACCAGAAAGAACAGACAAAGGAGCCTTCCCGTACTAGTAAGCTCATGAACTATGCAAGTGGAAGGTGGAACCCACTCGTCGACCCATCCTCACCAATTTCAGGAGCCACAAGCGAATTCCAACGGCTAAAACTAGCTAATCGCCAACGTTGCCGGACTGAAGTTCTAAGCTTCGATGGTAGCATCCTTAGGTCAGTTTAGTTCCTTCCATGTTTCGTACTTTCTTTTCCTCTTTCTCGGGTTTTAGAAGTTTGAGTGATGGATGCAGATCCTACGCCTTGGCCCCTGTATATGAAGCTGCCACAAGGACCATTGATGAGAATACACCTTTAAATACAACAAAGGCAGATACTGATGAAACAGATAGCCGAGAAGTGGTTCTTCCCGGACTGAATCTTCTCTATGATGGTTCAGACTTGCACCCGTTTGATATTGGTTCTTGTCTTCAGGCTCGTCAACCAGTTGCTCTCATAGCAGAAGCTGCTGCTGCATCTGCATTACTCGCCCCAAAGTAGACCACTACGACTCACAGTGATTTTAATTCAAATTTCACAGAAGATTAAGTGAAAGGTAATATGCATGAACAAAAATCTTTACTTTTTACATCTACTTAAAGTCCATTATAAGCCATATCGACGAGCATTCCGTTTGCATTTGCATTTGGTTTTACAAAATTATGACCACATAACATTGTTTGGTTTGGATTCGTTTTCAGTTTAAAGCATTTTGTGTATGAATTTTGGATCTCAATTTTGTTTGATGATACCATATATCTAACTCTCACTGATCCATTTGCAGGTCAGATCCATCAGACCAAACTGATGTCTGCTTATAGACAGTAAGCATTTAGGAACAATTCCTAATATTTGGGCTTAACGAGTAATTGAATGTATCCTTATACCATTTTGTGTGCTTCGTTTGGAAAAAAACAAAAATTGGGGTGAGGAAAAGTTTTGGAGAACTCATGTGTAAGTTGTGGAACAAGTAAATGGTTTATAAAAAAGCTTTTGGGTTTTGGCACGTAAATGTCACGCACCAGAAACTTTTGACAGGAGTCAAAATCGACTCAATTTTGTCCAAATTTTTTTGGAATAGAGATTTTAATGGATTATGGGTGAAATTTAAGTATCCCAATCCAAGACAGATCATATATCATTATACAAATGTTTTGGTTAAGTAAATGTTTATTATTTTGTTCTACCAACCATTATAATGATAACTATCAACAATTATTTTCTAATATGAATGGTTTTTCTTTTTTATCAAACGAATGATTTTTATTTATGTTTAATATTTTTATTCTATTTGATGGGTAAAACTTGTTTTTTTTTTCCGTCATAAAGTGTAATCTTTCTGTGTAATGAGAAGAAAAATAAAGAATAGGAAAATTCGTGTTTCTAGACTCTTCTTCCTTGTCTGATTTTTCTTATAAATGTGATAAATAAATACAAAATAAAACTTCTTTAAAAAAATAAAATAAATAATTGGACCTAAGATGATGAGTTTGCCCTAAAAGATGAACCACAATAACGCGTCTCCGTTTGTAGCACTCAGCCTCCTTCCCTTTATAATATAAATATCCAAAAGACGTCTCTTTTCTTGCTTCGCGCTGGTTCTCTTATTATTCATCTCATCGGCGCATTTCTTCTGCTTCTACCTTCTCTAGAGATTAACGTGGTTTTTGCTTCTTTCAATATTTTCACAAGGTAAGGAATCTTCTTTTTCGATTCCGTTTTTCTTGGTGATGTTCTTTCTCGATTTCTGTTTGTCATATTATCGATTGCGTGTAAATCCATTACTTTCTTCTTTGATCCGATTTGTTATTCGAGGATTTGAAGTTGTTGTTTTTTTTATCTGTTGAGTTTGCCTTAAAGTATAAATCTTTAATTGATCCGATAGATTGCCCATGGTTAAGTTCTTAGATTTCGTTTGATTTGAATCCAAAAGAGCTGGTTTTTATTGTGTTAATCAAATTTACATCTGTTTTCTTGATGCAAGATTAGGTTTTGATATTGTAAAATTTAGAAACTTTTCTTTGTTTTCTTTTAATTGTCGATATTGTTTCAGGATATAGTATCATTCCGGTTAGATCTCCGGCTTAAGGTTCTTGTTCCGTTGGTGAATCTAATATTCTGTTAGCTGTTTTGGATTTTGGTTTTATTGTCTTCTTCTGTGACTTCAAAAGGGCAAGCTTTTGTTCTGCATCTGGTCTCTTTTAATGCTTATCGTGTTTATGTTTTTGCAGGAAGTTAGCAGTCTAAGCTGCTGGGATCATCAATTTGTCAAAAGTGGAGAGTCAAAAGTGTGAAGAATCTTTTATGTCTGAACAGGCTTCTCTCTTTCAATCATCTATTCGGCTTTTAGGGGAGTACTGTCCTATATCTAGGAAAAAGTCTATTTGTAAAGTTGGTGGTTTGCGTCTTGAGGCTGTCAACAACACAAGCTGTTCTGGTTTACAGTTTATGCAACCGACTGATCACTGCCTCTTCTGACATTACTCGTCTATAACGTGCTTGCTTGTCTAATCAAAATGGCTTTGCAAAACATTGGTGCTTCCAACCGCGATGATGCCTTCTACAGGTACAAGATGCCTAGGATGATGACCAAGATTGAAGGTAGAGGTAATGGCATCAAGACAAATGTGGTCAACATGGTTGAGATCGCTAAAGCCTTGGGGAGACCTGCTGCTTACACAACCAAGTACTTTGGTTGCGAGCTTGGTGCTCAGTCTAAGTTTGATGAGAAGACTGGAACCTCACTGGTGAATGGTGCCCATGACACTTCCAAGCTTGCGGGACTTTTAGAGAACTTCATAAAAAGGTATGTGCAGTGTTACGGATGTGGGAATCCTGAAACTGAGATACTCATCACAAAGGCGCAGATGCTTCAGCTGAAATGTGCGGCTTGTGGGTTTATATCGGATGTTGATATGAGGGACAAGCTCACATCATTCATTTTGAAGAATCCTCCAGAGCAAAAGAAGTCAGGGAAAGATAAGAAGTCATTGAGGAGAGCTGAGAAAGAAAGGCTGAAAGAAGGTGAAGCGGCTGATGAGGAGCTGAGGAAACTGAAGAAGGAGGCTGCTAATAAGAAGAAAGCACCGGCATCAGGTACTTCTAAAGACAAGGGTTTGAAGAAGAAAGATCATTCTCCACCTCGAAGCCAGTCTGATGAAAATGAGCAAGCAGACAGTGATGATGATGATGATGTCCAGTGGCAAACAGATACTTCCCGGGAGGCTGCTGAGAAAAGAATGAAAGAACAGCTCAGCGCTGTTACAGCTGATATGGTGATGCTGTCTACAATTGAAGAAAAAAAGCCAGCAGTTGAGGTGAAAAAGTCACCAGAAGTGCCGCATGTGAACGGCAATAGCAAGATCCCTGATAATGCTCATGAAAAGCTTGTGAATGAGATAAAAGAGCTTCTGGGCAGCGGTTCATCTCCTTCCCAACTCAAAACAGCCCTAGCTTCAAACTCTGCAACCCCCCAGGTGAAAATGGACGCTCTATTCTCTGCTCTATTTGGAGGCGCAGGCAAAGGATTCTCTAAAGAAGTGCTCAAGAAGAAAAAGTATCTCGTGGCTGTGATGATGATGCAAGAAGATGCTGGAGCTCCTCAGCAGATGGTTTTGCTTAAAGCAATAGAATCTTTCTGCATGAAAGCGAGCGCAGAGGCAGCCAAAGAAGTTGCTTTTGTTATCAAAGGTCTTTACGATGAAGACCTTTTGGAAGAAGATGTGATTGTTAGCTGGTACGAGAATGGCGTCAAAAGCTCCCTGGTGTTGAAGAACGTGACTCCGTTCATTGAGTGGCTCCAGAACGCTGAGTCTGAGTCTGAGGAAGAGTGATGCGTGTGTTTCTTTTTACTTGGTGTGATTTGAAACTGCGTCTGGGTCTGGTTCACTATAAGTCTTGAATAAGGTAAGAGTGTAATGGTCACTGGTCTCTGTTGTTTGGTCTCTCTACTCTGTTTTAAACTTTTTAAGACTGGTTGAGTATGTTTGGTCCCGATTCAAACACTTATGTTCAATTGTTAGTTTCCTGAATACTTCAAACTATTTTCTACATAGTGTTTAACGCGATTATCGACTAACTAGTTCTAATTTGGCATAGATTATAGATTTAAATAAGATTATTTTATTAAAGGCTTAAGGAAGGCCTATATTATAAAAAGTCCATAAAACAAACTAAAACCAAATGGGTTAAACAAAGCCCAAATGTGTAAAAGCTGATGGTGCCACCATAAGAACACGTTCTCTTCCGCAACTATAACAGTCTTCACTCTCTTGCGTTCGACTTCATGTAGTCTTGTATCTGCCATTGATTCACCTTCGGAAGGCTTGCTCGAACACCTTCTCCCGTCCGATAATGGCGAATTCTTTCGTAACCCATCCTTCTATAGCTCCTTCTTTCTCCTTCTCCGCTTCTTCTTCGTCATCAAGAACCTTACCAGTGCGAAATCTCCATTTCCATGGTAAACCTTCATCATCTCCTTTGAGTTCGAAACCCAATCGACAATTCCAAATCTTGTATCCAAACAGACCAAGTAGCTACGTAGCATCTCTATCTGCTCACCAAGCTTCTCCTGTAAGTTCCTTCTTGTTCGATTTTGAAATTCAGTGAGCTTCTTTTAATTTGGAAATCATGATTTGTGTAGCCTGATAGTGAAGAAGCGAAATCAGAGCTTCCAAGGGATGTAGAAACCCTAATTAAGATTTATAAAGAAGCTCTCTTAGTTGGAGATGAAATCAGTATATCAGGAATCGAAACGAGCTTTTGCGAAATCGAAAAGGAGAAGAACAAAATGGACCACAAGGTTTTATCATTATCAATGAAGATAGCTTCAGAGAAAGAGATGAAAATCCGATTACAGGCTGATTTTGATAATACAAGGAAAAAGCTGGACAGAGATCGGCTTTATACAGAGTCTAATGCAAAAGTGCAGGTCATGAAGAGTCTATTACCAATCATTGATAGTTTTGAGAGAGCAAAGCAACATGTTAAACCTGATACGGATACAGAGAAGAAGATTGATACAAGTTATCAAGGGATTTACAGACAATTTGTTGAAGTGTTGAGACAACTTCGTGTCTCAGCCATTGCAACTGTGGGGAAGCCATTTGATCCTTTGGTAAGTTCAAAAATCTATTCGATTGGAAGACTGTTGCATCTCTTTGAAGGCTATTATCCATAGAACTAACTTGAAAGTTGGTAACAGAGTCAGTGATTCTGTTTGTCAAATGTAGTAGAAACCCAAGACTTTATGTTAACAACTTGGTTACATGATTCGTCTGTGCTTTGTGAGTGATGATGATGTCAGGAGCACTTTGTTGTTGTTTTGGTGATTTAAGTGACTTAGTAACACTCTTTTGTTGTAGATACATGAGGCGATATCGCGAGAAGAATCAGAGGCTGTTAAAGCAGGCATCATAATCGAGGAGCTTAACCGGGGATTTCTTCTAGGAGATCGACTTCTGAGACCAGCTAAGGTTAAAGTTTCAATAGGACCCATCAAGAAGTAAACTTTTTCAGCTACTGAAGAGAATACACCTTCAGCTTGAGTTGATCAATGTCTTTGTCTTTATATCTAGAGGGAAAGCAACAAAACGCCGCTAATGTCTGAATGGAAAGTTCTTTAGCTGCTGAGATAGTGATTTATGTTTCAGGACTCATATGACTTAATTAGTCATGGTTTTGATTCATAGCTTCGGGTTCTTTTGTTATCTGTCTTAGTGAAAGAATCATTAATC
Organism: Lepidium sativum; assembly: GCA_023374145.1. Lineage (NCBI taxonomy): Eukaryota > Viridiplantae > Streptophyta > Magnoliopsida > Brassicales > Brassicaceae > Lepidium > Lepidium sativum. The sequence goes on along the minus strand of JAKUCM010003775.1, from coordinate 73,162 downwards.
ATCAATCAAAGTATCTCACAACAATGTAGGATCAGTGTGAGACATTAAAACACTGATCCAAGGTTTTAGGCTTACAAAGCTTCACAACTACACAACACATTGCACATAGCCCAAAAATCAAAACGACATAAGAGAAGTCATTAGTGAATTCTTTGAACTTGAATCTTATTGTGGACATTGAATCTCTTCTTGCTTATTCACAATTTCTGAGAAAAAAGCAAAGTTAAAATTAAGAAACTTTTACATGTAAAGAGCAAAGGCTAATGATTACCACTGAGGAACAGAATTCTGAGAACTAATGCTTTTGTAGAATTTAGAAATTCGTCCACGAGATTCAGGTTTGGGTGTAAAGGTTTTCTTCCTCAACCCAAAAATCTCTTGTACCAAAGGAACATGGCTTAAGACAAGCTTCCATGCCAGAAACCACCCTACGAATCCAAAATCCCAACAAAATCAAAACTTTCAAAGATAATTATGCAATACCCAGATGATCAAATCAAGTAACAATTATAAAACTTTGAGTAGAGAGAGAGAGAGAGTACAAAGAGCGATGAAGCAGACGACGAAAGAGATCGCTAGAAGAGGACGAACGAGAAAGAAGAAGACATAGTTCAGGAACGAAGGAGATTCCATTTATAGTTAGAAATTTTCTTGCTTCGGAAGATCTCTTTGTGTTCTTTTCTGTCAAAGCAGCGACCGATTTTTAATTACGGAGAAGAAAACAAAACTGATTTTAAAAATGCATTTTTTTTGTCAACTACCCTATTGATTTTAAATCCCGTTCATACTACGGCTACAGATAGGAGATTCTATCTTTGGTGATTTGAGAATTTGTAAAGTGACTACACCACCACTAAATCACTTGTCCTCGGCATTTAGATCAAGTTTTGGTTGTGATATATATTTTCCTTTTTAAATGGATCAATGGAACATAAGAGTAACGAAGGCCCAACTATATACCTACTAACCACAAAGATCATATCAAGCAATAAAGTCCACTTAAGTTATGTGTTACGACGCGTATCACTTTCAGGGCCGAGAGCTAAAGATTTTGGGTTGGTTCAGGTTTCGCATCGAGGCCCATGTATTTGGGTTCTGGTTTTTTGTTCTGAAAAAGGTCCAAGTCCACTCTTGAACTCTATTTTGGCATGGTGTGTGTTTTTGGTAAGTCAAGGAAAGAGTAGCAGAGGCTCTGCTATTCGAAGACCTACAAAGAGAGGCATGAGATCATGGTCAAAGGAAGTAGAGAGGTGTGAGATATCAAGAGACAATGGGAAAAGTGTTGGAGAGAGTTTTATAGAGAAAGTGAGCTTATCTTCTTCAAGTTTTCTTCATCTTCTTCTCGGGTTTTTAACTCTAATACGGTTGTTGTCGGATTCTTGTATCTTGTATCAACTACTCGTGAAAGATAATCCCTTGAGAGCTGGATTTTAGCTCTCCAAGACGTACCTTGGCAAGTTTATGCCTTGGGAACTTGTATCTCTTTGTCTCGACTTCAGTCTCCTTTCATCTTACGAGTTTCTTGACCCGCAAGAAAGAAACACAAGAAAGCATCAATAAGAGATCTTGGGAAAATTCATTACAGTGGTATCAGAGCTTTCGAGTTGAAGGAGGTAAGAGAAAGAAGCGTTATCTACTCATCTCTCTGGATCTAGTACGAGATGTTAAAGCCAACGCTTGGAAGATGGGACGTTGAGAGGTTCGATGGAGAAGGAGACTAAACCATCTGGAAACACAAGATCCTTGCGCAATTAGAGATCTTGGGACTTGACTCTGTTCTTAGAGTTGATGGAGTGTTTTCTTCACCTGCAGAAGAAAAAGAAGGTGTTAAAGCTGACCCTAAAAAGTTAGACAAGGATAGAAGAGTCAGGAATCTGCTGAGTATAAACAGTAGGGTTGAAGCACAAATCTGCTCAATCTATGTGGAACTCTCTGGAATCTCAATACCAAGACAAATCTCTGCCTAACAGGTTCTATTTAAAGCAAAGGTTGTTTAGCTTTAAGATGGAAGAAGGAAAAGGGTTAGACAAAAACTTAATTAACTTTAACAAGTTGATATCAGATCTAAGCAGTTTAGATGTTGAGATAAGTGACGAGGATCAAGCTATAATTCTCATGAATGGTCTTCCCTCTCAGTATGCTCAGCTAGTTCATACACTCAAATACAGAGGAGGACAAACGACTATCTCTTTAAAGGAAGTCACAACCGCAACTTATTCTTTGGAAGTGGAACTTAAACAAAAAGGAGTTCACTTATCAAGACAAAGTGGTGAAGGGTTGTATTTTCAATCTTAACCAGAAAATGAAAAAAAGAACAAAGGAAAAGCAAAGAAGCTGGACAAGCAGAAGGAAAAGATTAAAGCTAAGAAAACTTGTTTGATTTGTGGGTCTGAGGGGCATTTCAAGAAAGATTGTCCCAAGAAAGGTCAAGGAAGCACGTCACAAGCAAATGTAGCTCAAGTCTTAGAAGAAGAACCCTTGATGTTGACTGCTTCAGAGGTAAACTTAAGTGATAGCTGGATTTTAGTCTCGGGATGCTCATATCATTTAACTTACAGAAAGGACTTATTGTTCGAAGTTGAGGAGATTGATAGAGGAAATATTCTAATGGGAAATGATACACATTGTGTGATCACAACTATAGGAAAACTTAAGGTGGTCAATTGCAATAACTCAACAATTGTATTGACTAAAGTCAGATACTCTGCTACGGCTAAAAGAAATTTAATTTCCCTTGGTCAACTAGAGTCTCAAGGTTGCTGGTTTCAATCTAAGAACTTTAGACTTCAAGTGTTCTATGGGGAAAAGGAAGTCCTAGCGGGAGATTATCAAGATACTCTGTATATTCTTGATGAAAAACCAGAAAAGGATCTAATGAATTCTGAAGAAAATGCGAATGCTGCGGTTAATCAAATGGATAATCTACTGTTATGGCAAAGGAGACTTGGGCATATGAGTGCAAAAGGACTACAAGTATCGGCTAAAAGGAGTTACTGAACATAGAAGAGTTAGTGAAGCTTAAACAATGTGAGTATTGTATTTTGAGAAAATGTCACAAGACATCATTTCAAAGAGTAAAGCATATTTCTAAGGAAAAATTGGAATATGTTCATTCGGATCTTTGGGGATCTCCTAATGTGACACCTAGTCTCTCACGTTGTCACTACTATATATCATTTGTAGATGATTTTTCCAGAAATGTTTGGATTTATTTCCTAAGGACAAAATATGAAGCCTTTGACAAATTCGTTGAGTGAAAAATTCTCGTGGAGAATCAAAGTGGAAGGAAGTTGAAAACTCTTAGAACTGATAATGGGCTGGAATATTGCAACAAACTGTTTGAAGATCATTGTAAAGCTCATGGAATTAAGAGACATAAAACATGTCCTTACTCCCCTCAACAGAACGGTGTGGCAGAAAGGTTGAATAGAACAATTCTGGAAAAAGTGAGGAGTTTACTAAGCGAAACAGGCCTACGAGAATCTTTCTGGGCTGAGGCTGCTTCAACTGTGGTTTATATGATTAACAGATCACCTTCAGTACCTCTAGGATTAGAGATACCAGAACAAGTATGGACATGCATGAAGCCTGATTATTCTCATATGAAGAGGTTTGGGTGTTTGGTGTACAATCATGTGGACCAGGAAGGGTTGAAACCTAGAGCTAAGAAGGGGATTTATTATGGGTTATCCTTAAGGAGTAAAATGTTACAGAATATGGAATAGTGATGACAGAAAATGTCTCATTAGTCGGAATGTAACTTTCTAGGAAAATGTCTTGTACAAAGACATTGACAAGAACAGAGATGTTGATGACAAAGCAAAGGAATCAAAAGAGAAGGATAAAATGATTCTTGGAATTAAGCATAACGAAAATGAAACACTTGAAGAAGGTGAATTGATTACGGAAACTAAAGAGAATGAGGAATCTAATGAAGAACTAGAATCAGAAGATCCTCAGACAGTACAAAGAAGCTATCACCTAGCTAGAGACAGAGAAAGAAGGCTGAATGTTAAACCTCCAAGCAGATTTGTTGATGGTGATGTGGCAGCTTATGCATTGTATGTTGCTGAAACAATAGAAGAAGAAGAACCAATAACATTTCAAGATGCTATGAGAAGCAGAGAAAAGGAGAATTGGTTAAAGACAACAGATGAGGAAATGGATTCTTTGCTAAAGAATTCTACTTGGAAACTCATTGAAAGACTAGAAGGACAGAGACCCATCAGGAGTAAATGGGTGTTTAAGCTGAAGCCTGGTATTCCTGGAGTAGAAGAACCTAGGTTTAAAGCTAGACTTGTGGCAAAAGGGTATTCACAAATAGAAGAGGTTGATTACCAAGAAGTTTTCTCTCCAGTGGTAAAGCATACTACTATAAGACTTGAAGGGTATTCTAAATGGAACAGAGTCTGCTTATTACAAGAATCTCTGTATGGACTTAAACAGTCACCTAGACAATGGAATTTGCGGTTTAATCAGTTTATGAAGGTTAAAAAGTTTTCAAGAAGTCAGCTAGATAACTGTGTCTACACGAAAACCTATGGTCAAGGTAACTTAATCTATTTGTTGTTGTACGTTGATGATATGTTGATTGCAGCAGAAGATATGAAAGAATACACAAGGTTAAAGATTTGTTAAGTGGTGAGTTTGAGATGAAAGACCTAGGATCAGCAAAAAGGATCCTAGGCATGGTTATTATCAGAAACAAAGCTCAAGGAACTCTGCATTTATCTTAGGAAACTTATATCAAGAAAGTTTTAAGAGTGTTTTTTAATGGTGATTTAAAAACAGTTCAGACACCCATAGGATGTCAATTCAAGCCACATAGCACTTAAGAAGAAGATAAAGCGAATGCAGAGAAAGAGATGAGGGCTGTACTTTACTCCAATGATGTGGGGAGCCTTATGTACGCGATGGTCGAAACTAGACCTGATATAGGCCATGGAGTTGGTCTGGTGAGTCGCTTTATGAGTGCACCTAACAGGGAACACTAGAAAATGGTTAGATGTATTCTGAAATATCTAAGAGGAAGCTCTGCTCATCATTTAACGTTTAAAAAGGCTCAAGAGTTCAAAATTGGAAGGATTTTGTGATAGCGATTACGCTACTGACCTGGATCGTAGGAGATCTGTCACCGGATATGCATTTCAGGTTGGAGGTAACACCGTGAGATGGCAGTCAAACCTGCAATCAATAGTGGCTTTATCAACCACGGAAGCAGAATATATGGCCTTAACAGAAGCTAGAAAAGAAGCGTTATGGCTTAAAAGGATTACTTGTGAACTAGGGTCAGGAGAAGGTGGAGCTCTTCTGCGATTTGCAAAGCGCGATCTGTCTTGCGAAGAACAGCGTATTCCACGAGAGGACGAAGCACATCCAGACTCGGTACTTCTTTCTCCGAGATGTGATGGAAGAATGGGATCTCTTGATATCGAAGATCGATACCAAGGTTAATCCGGCTGACATTCTGACGAAGCTGTTCTCAGTGGAGAAGTTTGAAGAAGCGAGAAGTCGTATGAGGGTTCTCATAGACTGAATCTAGTTCATCCTTTTGGACTAGGGTTCCGACATGGATGGTGTCGGGGAGAAAATGGAAAGTGAATCAGTTCAGATTCTCTTTTGCACCAGTGATACGCAACGAGGTGGAGAATGTGATACGACGCGTATCACCTTCTGGGACGAGAGCTAAAGGTTTTGGGTTGGTTCAGGTTTCGCATCGAGGCCCATGTATTTTGGTTCTGGTTTTTTGTTCTGAAAAAGGCCCAGGTCCACTCTTGAACTCTATTTTGGCATGGTGTGTGTTTTTGGTAAGTCAAGGAAAGAGTAGCAGAGGCTCTGCTATTCGAAGACCTACAAAGAGAGGCATGAGATCATGGTCAAAAGAAGTAGAGAGGTGTGAGAGATCAAGAGACAATAGGAAAAGTGATAGAAAGAGTTTTAGAGAGAAAGTGAGCTTATCTTCTTCAAGTTTTCTTCATCTTCTTCTCGGGTTTTTAACTCTAATACGGTTGTTGTCGGATTCTTGTATCTTGTATCAACTACTCGTGAAAGATAATCCCTTGAGAGGTGGATTTTAGCTCTCCAAGACATACCTTGGCAAGTTTATGCCTTGGGAACTTGTATCTCTTTCTCTCGACTTCAATCTCCTTTCATCTTACGAGTTTCTTGACCTGCAAGAAAGAAACACAAAAAAGCATCAATAAGAGATCTTGGGAAAATTCATTACAAATTACATAGGTTTTTTTGTTGTCGACTATTAATCCATAAAGTCTAATTATTATATGGGATTTAAATGGTGTCAAGATAAATTAAGGATAATATGTAGTTAAATTACATAGTTGAGAACACAATTGTAAAGACCAACATATTCAGTAGTTTAATTGAAGAAAACGTATTGGTTGTCTCTTGTTTAGTTTGAGTCTCTAGTTTAAATGGTGTAGTAGATTGTTTCCGATCTGGTTCCTGTTGGCTCGAGGATTTTGTTATTGTGTTCTAGTTGGAATCAATATACCGTGTCTCCCTCGAGAAGATTGTGTTTGGCAATTGTGTAGGTTCAGTAGTGTTTGTTCAAGTGTCTTGCGGTTTGTTCCTTACAGCTAGGCGTCTCTTGGTCCAAACATCGAAGGTTGTTTATGGGACCGGATCGATCGTGGCAGTAGAATACATAAGAAGGACTTGATTAACTTTGTGTCAGTACTTTTTGCTCTCGGTTTTGGCATCTCTTTTGGTTCTCAAATTATTGTTTTGTATTTTTCGTTGTTTTTTTTTGTCAATTAGCTTAATGGCTATTAGATCCCACTTCTACTACTACATGTAGGGGGTTCGATCCCTGGTGCCTTGAGAATTTATAAAGTGACTACACCACTTGGCCACGCGTCCTCGGCTATTTTTCGTTGTTTTTGTAGTGCTTTTTATTTCTTCTAATTATTTTCTTGTCTTTGTATTTTGTCAAAAACTAAATGGTATGAATATACGATTTAACATTTGATACCCAAAAGAAACATAAGATATTTTGAAACTCTACATCTCAATATTGTAGTTCATTGCAGTTTAATCTTTGGAATTTTATTAAATTACATTTTAGTTTTAAATTTTATATTTAGCAATTATGTTCTCAAACTCTCCTTTTCGTCTATTATCCTACTTTAAAGTTCGTTACTATAAGTATTTTATCTTACCCACTCTATTTTTTGTGAATTCGATGGTGTTGTCATTTTAAAATCTTAAGTCATATTAGTCGTGTGCTCCCATCTCAAAGTTTAATCCATGTCATAGTCAATAGAATATGGGACACGGAATATAAAATCTTTGTTCGTAAGGTTGAAAAATCTTCTTATCTTCTTCATATACCTTATCAATCCATCCAAACTTGGATTTTGCTTGATGTTTTGCTCATTTGACTCCGATAGCCACTTTAATTGTGCCGAAAATCTCCACTATGCTAGAAAAACTCTTCTCTCGTAAAGTTGATGTAAGAGATGAAATGAGCATAGTCTCTATCGTTGATGCGAAGTACTTTTGATCACCCTCTAAGTGTAGTAGATGTGGACAACTAGAATAAAAACTTATGTGTTGCCTCCAAATCAGATATAGTTCATCAAGTTTTAATCACACAACTACAAAACTTGTATATCTCTTTTTCTCATATTCGTATTCTTATTCTCTCCACTTCATATATAGATGTATAGAACTACTAGAGCAGTTTTTTAAGAGGAAAATTTGGTTAGGACAGCTTCAATATCTCTTTAGTGTGCCTACTTTAGTGCTACAAACTCTCACTCCTCTTTTCTCTTCGAATTTTCTTTTGGTTGTATGTTGTCTTCTTTTTAATTTCGCTATTAATTTATTTTCTTTTGGTAGGTTGGTAACTTGTATGTATTAATGATTCTAGTTCTCAAATGACAAAAACATTTCACATATAAAACAAAAAGACAAAAACAACTTTGATACTTCATTGGTTACTCCTATGTTTGTAACTGATTCTAGGTATGTTGCTAATTAAAATGGTTCAATCTGAAATTTGTTCGGTTATAAAAAATTCACTTTACAGATAAAATACACATTCGTTCGAATTAGATACACAAACTTTCCTCTCGAATAAATAACTTGCGTTCGTATCTTTCCATATCTCTTAAACTGATATTATATCTTCACAATTCATGCTGATCAAAGATGTATAATTATAACAATCTTGCACTTACTTATTGAAACTTATCTACTTTTTCTTTCTATATAATATCTTTTTTGGTCAAAAATGAATCTATATTGCTTTCCAGGCTAGATTAACATGTAAACCTCATGTTTCCGACAATTTTCTTATCAATTGACAAAGTATATAGTATTAACGACGCTACTGCTACCGGCTATTACAGGTCAACAGAATCCACCTTATAAGCGAATTAGACCGAAAAACGTCCAGATTCATAGATTGGTGTTAACCGGTACCCGGTAATCATTCACATGAGTTGTATATTTGTTCGAAATTGTTTCCTTCGCTTCTTCTCAATTCCACAAATTGAAAAGAAAAAAGCGATTAGGTTTAAAAACCTGAACTTGGAATTTTTCATCATCTTATTCATCAAAGCTCTCTGTACCTTCTGTAAGATTCATTGCAGTCGAAAACTTTGATTTCGGTTTTTTTATGGATTTGAGTCGTTCTCAAGCTAATTTTTCCTTAGGAATTGGTTGCTCTCACGCATCAATGACTCCGACTCCAAGAACTCCAATTGCAGATGATTCGATTAATCTACAAGTCGATCCGATTTTTCGTTCATCGCCGACCACTTTCTCTCCGATTCCACTGCAACTACTCGAACAAAAGGTTGAGAAGACCATTGTTGAGGAGCCAAAGAAAGATGGAGATGAGGACGAAGATAAGCATTTCAGAATCTTAGGACACCATATGTGTCTTAAAAGGCAACGAGATTGTCCACTTCTGACTCAAGCAAAGCATCCTAAGAAGATTGCAATTGGTGATCCAGATCTGGAATCGAGACGTGCTGCTGTTCGAGCTTGGGGAGATCAACCTCTTCATTTGGCGGATCCTGATATCCATGAGCTTATAGAGAAAGAGAAACAACGTCAAGTGAAGGGGATTGAGTTGATTGCCTCTGAAAATTTTGTGTGCCGAGCTGTCATGGAGGCTTTAGGAAGCCATTTGACTAACAAATACTCTGAAGGCATGCCTGGAGCGAGATACTACACTGGGAATCAACATATCGATCAGATTGAGAATCTCTGTATCGAACGAGCTCTTATTGCGTTTAGTCTTGAAGCTGACAAATGGGGTGTTAATGTTCAGCCATATTCTTGTACATCTGCTAATTTTGCAGTGTACACCGGACTTTTATTGCCTGGTGAACGGATTATGGGGCTTGATTCTCCTTCCGGAGGTCACATGAGTCACGGGTATTGTACGCCAGGTGGGAAGAAGATTTCGGCTGCATCAATCTTCTTTGAGAGCTTTCCTTATAAAGTAAACCCTCAAAGTGGGTATATTGATTACGATAAGCTTGAGGATAAGGCGCTTGATTACCGCCCCAAGATTCTTATTTGTGGAGGGAGTTCATATCCTAGGGACTGGGATTTCGCAAGGATTAAACAAATTGCAGACAAGTGTGGAGCTGTTTTGATGTGTGATATGGCTCACATAAGTGGTCTTGTTGCTACTAAGGTTTGAATCACCATCTACTACTTTTTATTCATATATGTTTATTAGCTCTTAAACTTCATGCTTTTAGGTTCAATGTCTAGAACACCGTATATGAATTGAAAGCATCTAGTATTGGACAGTTTCAATTGGTTAGAAAATAGTTGATACTTTGGATTCCTTGATACCTATCTAGAAAGATGTAATTTTGAGGTTTCTTTGAGCTTAGGAAGATAGTGATCACTTCATATAACTTACCTTTGCAACATATGGTCTGGATAGATAAGACGTTGACTACTTTTCAAGCAATGATTTTGTAATGATTCGAGGCTTCTTGTACAAGGTGGATAATAAAGTTACATAGTGGATTGACTTTTCTTGCGATTTTCTGCTATAAAAAAGGTTGTTTCTGAATTGGGTTTGGTTTAATTGTCATCTACAGGAATGTTCAAATCCATTTGATTATTGTGACATAGTTACCTCAACTACCCACAAAGGTCTACGTGGTCCTAGAGGAGGTATCATCTTCTACAGGAGAGGCACAAAGATAAGAAAGCAGGGCCATCACTCTAACCATAGCGATAGTTCCACACACTATGATTTAGAGGAAAAGATCAACTTTGCTGTTTTTCCATCGCTACAAGGAGGTCCTCACAACAACCATATCGCAGCTCTTGCCATTGCGTTAAAACAAGTTGCCACTCCAGAGTACAAAGCTTACATTCAACAAATGAAGAAAAATGCTCAATCATTAGCATCAGCTCTTCTTCGAAGAAAATGCAGACTGGTTACAGGTGGCACAGACAATCATTTGTTGCTCTGGGATCTCACTCCTTTGGGCTTAACAGGTACTAAGATTATTCAAACTACCTCATCAATCCAGATTTCGAGTTTTATCTGATTCTGTATGTTTATGTTTTACAGGGAAAGTTTACGAGAAGGTTTGTGAGATGTGCCATATCACCTTAAACAAGACTGCCATATTCGGAGACAATGGTACAATATCTCCTGGAGGTGTAAGAATAGGTAAGCACTGATTGATTGGTTTGAAAGTTAGCTGTGAGTGTCATATTCTTATCAGTCCTACCCTAAACTTCTATTATCTATAGGGACACCGGCGATGACAACCCGAGGCTGTATAGAGTCCGATTTCGAGACAATAGCAGATATTCTGGTTAAGGCTGCCCAGATAACAAGTGCATTGCAGAGAGAGCATGGGAAATCACACAAGGAGTTTGTGAAGAGTCTATGCACCAACAAAGATATTTTTGATCTTAGAAACAGAGTCGAAGCATTTGCTTTGCAGTATGAAATGCCCGGTTCTATGGTTCGAATTGAATGAAAGAGAATTCCCATCGAACAAGCTTTCTTTTGAAGTTGAATTATCTTGTCTCTCATTGAGGGAGGCCATATTTTATTTTTGAGTTCTGTTTTGTAAATTAGAGTAAATATATATATTAATCTTGGTGTTGATTTTTGCTTATTGTAATCCTGTACACATGTTGATAGGTGGGCATATTCTTATACACACGATTTTATACATTTAGTTTTCACACAAGACTTTGTTACAAATCCAAATCTTATTACGCAGAATTAAATTATTATAAGTAGTCAAAAAAATAAAAGGTTGCAGAAAAAGACACAACTTCCCAAGTGTTGCAAGAGTTTTCCATCAAGGAAAAGTATATTAACGACGCTACTTCTACCGGCTATTACCAGTAAACAGAATCCACCTTATAAGCTAATTAGACCGGAAAAGCGCATTCATAATGAGTTTTTCGTATGTTCACATGAGTTTGTATTTGTTCAAAATTGTTTCCTTCGCTTGTTTTCTTCATTTTTTTTTTTTCCTTTTCTCTTTTTTTTTTTTTGTCAAAGTAAAAAGAAAAAAACGCGATTTAGGTTTAAAAACCTAAATTTGGAAAATTATCATCATCTTCTTCATCAAAGCTCTCTGTAGCTTCTGTGAGATTGATTGGAGTCAAAATTGAATTCGATTTTTTAATTTTATGGATTCGAGTCGTCCTCAAGCTAATATTTCCTTAGGGTTAGGTTGTTCTCACGCATCAATGACTCCAGCTCCAATTGCCGATGATTCGATTAATCTACAAGTCGGTCCGAGTTTTCGTTCATCGCCGACCACTTTTTCTCCGATTCCACTGCAACTACTCGAACAAAAGGTTGAGAAGACCATTGTTGAGGAGGCAAAGAAGGATGGAGATGAGGAGGAAGATGAGCATTTCAGAATCTTAGGACACCATATGTGTCTTAAAAGGCAACGGGATTGTCCACTTCTGACTCAAGCAAAGCATCCTAAGAAGATTTCGATTGGTGATAAAGATCTGGAATCGAGGCGTGCTTCTGTTCGAGCTTGGGGAGATCAACCTCTTCATTTGGCGGATCCTGATATCCATGAGCTTATAGAGAAAGAGAAACAACGTCAATTGAAGGGGATCGAGTTGATTGCTTCTGAAAATTTTGTGTGCCGAGCTGTAATGGAGGCTTTAGGAAGCCATTTGACTAACAAATACTCTGAAGGCATGCCTGGAGCGAGATACTACACTGGGAATCAACATATCGATCAGATTGAGAATCTCTGTATCGAACGAGCTCTTACTGCATTTGGTCTGGAAGCTGACAAATGGGGTGTTAATGTTCAGCCATATTCTTGTACATCTGCTAATTTTGCAGTGTACACCGGACTTTTAATGCCTGGTGAACGGATTATGGGGCTTGACTCTCCTTCCGGAGGTCACATGAGTCACGGGTATTATACGCCAGGTGGGAAGAAGATTTCGGCTGCATCAATCTTCTTTGAGAGCTTTCCTTATAAAGTAAACCCTCAAAGTGGGTATATTGATTACGATAAGCTTGAGGATAAGGCGCTTGATTACCGCCCCAAGATTCTTATATGTGGAGGGAGTTCATATCCTAGGGACTGGGATTTCGCAAGAGTTAAACAAATTGCAGACAAGTGTGGAGCTGCTTTGATGTGTGATATGGCTCACATAAGCGGTCTTGTTGCTACTAAGGTTTGAATACCCATCTATTTTCGATTCCTAGATACATATCTAGAAAGATGTCGTTTTGAGGTTTCTTTTAGCTTAGGAAGATAGTGATCACTTTATAATAACTTGAGTTTTGAATGGGACGAAGCACCTTTGCAACATATGGCCTGGAAAGATAAGAGGGTTGACTACTTTGCAAGTAATGTTTTTGTAATGATTAGTAGTTTGAGGCTGCTGGTACATGGTGGATATTAGAGTTGCATAGCGGATTGACTTTCTTTACTTTTCTGCTATAGAAAAGGTTGTTTCTGGAATTTTTTGGGTTTATTTTTCATCTACAGGAATGTTCAAATCCATTTGATTATTGTGACATTGTTACCTCCACTACCCACAAAGGTCTACGTGGTCCTAGAGGAGGTATCATCTTCTACAGGAGAGGCCCAAAGATAAGAAAGCAGGGCCATTACTCTAACCATAGCGATAGTTCCACACACTATGATTTAGAGGAAAAGATCAACTTTGCTGTTTTTCCATCGCTACAAGGAGGTCCTCACAACAACCATATCGCAGCTCTTGCCATTGCATTTAAACAAGTTGCCACTCCAGAGTACAAAGCTTACATACAACAAATGAAGAAAAATGCTCAATCATTAGCATCAGCTCTTCTTCGAAGAAAATGCAGACTGGTTACAGGTGGCACAGACAATCATTTGTTGCTCTGGGATCTCACTCCTTTGGGCTTAAACAGGTACTAAGATCATTCAAACTACCTCATCAATCCAGATTTCGAGTTTTATCTGATTTTGTATGTTTTATGTTTTACAGGGAAAGTTTACGAGAAGGTTTGTGAGATGTGCCAGATCACCTTTAACAAGACTGCCATATTCGGAGACAATGGTACAATATCTCCTGGAGGTGTAAGAATAGGTAAGCACTGATTGAATGGTTTGGTTTAAAAGTTAGTCGTCAGTTTCATATTCTTTCAGTCCTACCCCTAAACTTTTGTTCAATCAATAGGGACACCGGCAATGACAACCAGAGGCTGTGTAGAGTCCGATTTCGAGGACAATAGCGGATATTCTGGTTAAGGCTGCTCAGATAACAAGTGCGTTGCAGAGAGAGCATGGTACGTCACACAAGGAGTTTGTGAAGAGTCTATGCACCAACAAAGATATTTTTGATCTTCGAAACCGAGTAGAAGCATTTGCTTTACAGTATGAAATGCCTGCTTCTATGGTTCGGATTGAATGAAAGAGAATTTCCACCAACTGCTTTGTTTCGAAGTTGAATTATCTTCTCTCTCATTGAGGGATATCATATTTTACTTTTGAGTTCTAATTTGTAAATTAGAGTAAATATATATTAATCATGGTGTTGATTTTTTCATGTTGTAATTCTCTACACATTTTGATAGGTGGGCATATTCTACAGAGTTAGTTTTCTCAGAAACTTTGCTATAAGTTACGCCGGTAAAAGTTCTGTTTTCCGACCGATTCCTCAATTTCATTGAGTCTATTAGTCTTAATGTGAAAGTGCTATCAAAATATAATTGTGAAACCTGATGTGTACAAAACAAATATATAACACATACATACTAAAAAGAAAAGAAAGCTCAGGATCTGTAAAATCTTGTTCACATATACTTCTTTTCAAGCAAGGCTTCTTCAATAGTTCCATTTTGGCGATGAGATCAGATGCATAAGGTCCTTTGCTTCCTTCACTAGACTCCCTTCTCTACTGAAATGATAAGCCTCCAAAACTGTCTTTATCAAGCTCTGCAAATGCTCAGGCGTTCTACAAAGTTTCCATTGTACACTTCTTAAGTTTTCTATATCAACATAAACGTGTATAACTTAAGTAACATCTAGTTCTTTAGTCCTTACGTGTATAAATAGTCGACATCAGTCCCTTCGAGCTCCTCTCCCGGGGTAAAAGCATCTTGTAGAGCACTCATCTGTTCCTGAGGATTCTTCTAATCGGATAGTAGATACTTAAGTATATCTCACCTCTTTGGGCATAAGCCTCTGCAGATTCCCTCTTGCTGTTACGTACAAATGATACAATATGTCTTTTACCTGTCAAGAACCAAAACCGAATGGATCAAAGAGAATCTATGGTGGGTTCTCGAGCAATGCTATCAGTGGTTAAGAGGAAACAAAGTTTAGTACCTCGTCTTTCATCATGTTGATTCCTTTGCAGCAGACCAAGCTTTTGTGATCATAAGAACCAATGCAGAATCAAGTTGATTCTTCTCAGCCAAACTGTCAATCTTTCTGCAGGCAGCATCAAGAGAAGGGGAGTTGATTATGTCTTGAAGCTTCAACTCCGCAGCATTTAGAGCGTCGATGCTTTCTGTTGAAGTGTCATAGGAGCCGCAATAGACAACTTCCCAAGTGTTGCAAGAGCTTTCCAAGAAGGAAAAGTTATCAGTAACGTCTTTGTTATTAGGAAACGAGTTTCAATGATTTCAAAACAAGAGCATAAAATTTACCATTTTGCTCATCTGGATTGTCATAGTAGGATTCTGCAACAGTATGCAAATGCTCGAAAAACTCATTCGTAAAATCCTTACGACGCCTGGCAACAAGTTCACTAATTTCAGCCGGTGGTGTCCTTTTGATAACATTTAAAAGCTCATTGTGCCTCTGAATATCTTCATCGACCTGATTAAGACCAATGTCAATACTAAAATCACAATAGACAACATAATAAAAACCAATATTTCAGTTATATAAATAAATTCTATTGCTCCATGAAAATTTTCACCTCCTTGAGCTTTCTTGCAAGCCGATGAATCTTGTGCTTCATCTCAGGGTTATCCTCAGAATCCGCTCGATGTTGACACCGTTTATAGAAATGAGGACGAATACTATCCCATTCTTTGCTGAATGCTAACAGTCTTCTCCAATCAGATGGTGTAGGCTTATCAACCATGAAAACCTCAATGAGCTTATCACAAACTTTTGTCATTTTCTGGTTATCTAACTTTTCACAATCAGTATCTGCTCCACCGTCATTATTCTCTTTAGCTGCAACACTTTTATCATCCACAACAGCAAATACAGCTAATCTCTGAGGTCTGAAGTTTGTGAAAGATCCTGACATTTCCCAAATTGTCAACAATAACAGAGCAATAAACCCAATTCAACCATCTGATTATTCATGTGAGAAAACTTCAATAGTAATTTGCATCAAAAATTTACAGATATTATGATGCAAAACTGCTGAAAGTTCTACAACTTAACGCAAGATATCATTAAAGAGATTCAATAACGAAGCTTCGAGATAATTATAAATCTTTTTATAAGCAATCAAACCTAATACTTAGTCTTAATTCTCTAATCAAACCAAGGTTTAGTCTTTATCATCTATAATCAAACCAAGACTTAAGTCATTAATCCTCTATAAACAAAGACAACTTAGAACCATTAAAGTCACAAAGTTTCTAAGGTTTTAACAAAAATAATTACTAGGAAGGATTAAAAGGAAAACCTTCTCCGATTCGAAGACCACCGGAACTGACTCGTACATGATTTCCGGCGAAAAGTAGAGGAGAAACTATGCGAGCTCCGGATTTTACGGAATTAAATCTAGAAAGTGAACAAGAGCAAGAAAATTGGAATAAAACGGAAACCATTTTCTTTGAAAGAATACACACACAGAGCTTCACATAGATAGAAGAAGAGGAAGAAAGGGTTTTAACATTTAACCAGAGATCCCTTCTAACGACGAAGTTGAAGCAATAATGGCACTTTAGTAATATTCCTCAAATATAAGGACCTTTAGTTATATCACAGAAATTAAGATTAATTTTTTTATTTTTTCTAGAAAACAGATTACATATAAAACAAATTATTCTTACACTTTAGTAATATTCTTTTATCAATTTTATTATTCAATTAGATAAAAAATTACAATCAATAAAATCGTTCCTAATGATACAAATTTGTCCAAAAACAGATTACATATAAAACAGATTATTGTTTTCAGATTATAGTTCGATTTAGCTTCAGATTCAAATTAGAGTTCGAGAGTTTTAGTTCCGGTTTGGAATTTTTAGATTAATTAGAAAACTTCCCCTAACCTTAATCTTAGATTTTTGTTTTGGATATGGTGTTGACATATTATAAATAGTGTCATAAAAAGACATTATATATTAGTACAATTTAATTAAATTCTCCTATAGTAACTTCAAAATTATATATACACATATGAAAAAGGTTTAGTAAAAGAACTCTCCTATAGTCAATTTGGATCCAATAATTAGGATAATAGTGAGAAGTTTTATATAAATCACATTTCTGACATCTTGTTTATCATGTAAAGAATACTCTTGCTTTCATGGTACACATAATACAAACCTTTAAAGCCAAAAAACTGCAGGACAAAAGAGATGCCACAGAATCTCATCCATAACATATGC
This sequence comes from Lepidium sativum, assembly GCA_023374145.1. NCBI lineage: Eukaryota > Viridiplantae > Streptophyta > Magnoliopsida > Brassicales > Brassicaceae > Lepidium > Lepidium sativum. The sequence goes on along the minus strand of JAKUCM010003775.1, from coordinate 56,082 downwards.
AATGGAATTGCTATGTCAGAATGATTGGAAAAAGTATACAACAAACTGTCTCAGAAACCACAAAGAAAGAGTCTGGTTCTGGTAGATGATCAGTCTTGGTTTAAAGCTGCTTTCTGAAGAACAATACACCAATTGGATTTGTCGTAAAACCTATCAACTATAGCTGCATTGCTTACTCCAGATGCTAACCTGTGAAAGATAAAGTGATGTCAGTTAACAGTTCTAATAAAGGAAGACAAACGATTGTCAATAGAAAGGTTAAAATCAATGGTGAACCAGAAAGAAGCATACTTCTCAAGTTCGCCTTCACTAAAGACGTGGTAGTATCTGTTGTACACAACAGCTCCTTTTCTATCATCTTTCTTGGCAAGACCGCTTGCTAGTGCAGACACTGATGCACCACTTACTTCAGCACGGTGGTAAGGTAAATGCCATGGAACAAAGTACTCTTGTTGATCCTTCTTTAGAGCAGCCAATGACTCTTCAACAGACTTCTCATCTTTTCGCTCTCCCCTGCTATCTTTGCTCTCAGCCTTTTGCTCTTTCGTGCTCTCCTCAGTCTCTGGAATGCTCTCAAGACTGATAACTGGGTTGTTCTCAGCCTTTTGCTCCTTTGTACTCACCTCTGTCTCAGGAATGCTCTCAAGACCGAAGAATGGATTGGTCCTTACACGAGGGCTGTTCATTGGACTACCTGGCCCGACCCACTCCTCAACATACTTTGGAGACAAAGGTGTCCATTTAGTGAGCAACGATTTGTCTTCCTGTTCTGCAGCCCAAACCGTTATGAGAACAAATCCCCCTGGCTTAACCACTCGAACCAATTCTTCAACTGCTTTCTTCCTTCTCTTCTCTGTACTTAAGTGATGCAAAACCGCTATAGATATCGCTGCATCACCAAATTCCTCTCTGTAAGGAAGATTCACAGCATCTGCAACCAAAACCTCTTGGCCTTTGTCTGAACAGATTTTGATCAGTGGGGGACTTATATCGCAACCTATGAAAAAGCAACTCGGATTCAACCCCAAATACTTCCCGTTCCCACAACCTGCATCGAGAATCACAGATCCACAAGGCAATGATTCAAGAAAGGCAGCAACTTTAGGCCACTTAGCAAACCTTGTGGAGCTGAAATGTGGAGCAATTGCATCATAAACCCGATGAACATACTTTTTCTCAATCTCCGGCGTCGATTTAACACTCAAAGACGAAGAAGATATCTCGTTTTCATCAATAGAAGCCGATTGAAGAAGCTGAACAACATCTTCTTCTTCATCATTCACAAACTCCCTAGAAGTGGCTTTGACTCTGATTTCTCGCATTTCACTTGTTGTTATCGAAGTAAAACCACAAAATGCCAAATTTGGAGCTCTGGAGAAAGGTCTAATAGCTCTCAGAACATTCACAATCATGAACTAAACCTCCATGAATCTGCGAAACAAAGTACAACCCAGGGTAACCAAATCTATTAGCTCAATCATAAGGAAGCTTAGCTTGAAAAGTTGAGATAAAGAACAAAAGCTAAATCCATTTTTAAGATCCTACCAAGTAGCAACATCTAGTTTCTTCGTACGAAATCAATCCAATTCATCGCAAAATTGTAAATTTATGAAGCAATTTCACATAGACTTGGGTAAGCTTACAGAATCAAGAAGAAACGCAGAGCAGATGAAATGAATTGGAGGTGTCGATTTCGTGCGTGATCTGAAATGGAAGATTGATTTTTAGGGTTTTGCAAGAAGGATTTGACTGATATTAAAGATCAGTGCTCTATGTTTAATAAATTTTCGAGATTTAACCCCTTTATTTTCTCTTATCAATAATAAACCCATTTTATTGCGAACAAGAGAATCAACTAAATCATGTTCACTTCTTGTTGATAATATTTTGTTTCTCAAAGTAAGGAGTAGTTCGTGATGATGAGATGTGGCTTGTGCTCTATGGTATTCAGTACCTCCTACCAGAGATTCACGAACCATCGAGCTATGATGCTATTGAAGCTGAAGACAATTGACCTGCTTTCGAGGAGAGCATAGCACTGAACTCCACTCTCTACCCCTCAGTTTCATTACTTACAGATCGATCTCTCTTGGGACGAAGTACCACATTATGCAAATAGACATTGCCAAACTTTTCAACAGAGAGATCACAACACTCATATCACACAACGTAGAGTTCCAGCTACAAGAGAGATCTACTTCGCTAAACAGAAAGCGTCCACGATAGTTAGAGAGACCTAGGCATTGTACAAAGACGTCTCATCCTCGTAATTTCGAGCACATCGCTCGCACCACCTTTGACAGAGAGGAGCAATAGCAGAGCGACTATGCAATACTGGAGCTTTTCGGGACTCAGGTCTCTCTGGTTGCAAAGACTTATTGGGTTCTTAGGAACTCAAAAGGTAATGTATTGCTGCTCAGTAACAGATCTTTCACTTCTATTGCGTCGTTTAAAAGTGCACATCATGAAGGTTGGTTATGGGCCAACGAATGATTTGAAAATTATAAATGTCATACCTCCAAATCTAACCGAACTTAACCACAATGTATCGGGTAGGTTAAATTTCGGGTAACTTCAGCAGAAAAATAGTATTAATCCAGAGAGACGAAAATTTCATTAACTCCAAGGAGTTTAGATACCAAATCGAGCCTACAACAAGTCTCCAAAGATCTTTCTTGTTATAAAGAGTGACAATTCTAGGCAGAAGAAGGAATCACGGAAACAAACAGACTACTCTTTATATAAAGTAGAGAAAGAGGACAAAATGATAACGACCACAAATCACTGGTCTCCTGGAAGTGCCTTGATGATATCAGAGTCACCTGGAAGTAGAAAATAAAAATTTAACACTGATTGTGTATGATTTAATCTTTAAGGATGTCAGAACTTTGGAAGAGTGAGGTACCTGGGTCAACTATGCTGAGGCATGACACACGGAAGTATTTACCGCAAGCGGTACCGAGATCAACATTATCTACAAGCAACAAGATTAGAAAGAATCAGTCAATGAAACAGTTTATGGATTAACCCATTCATTGATTTTCACTTAAATGGTCAATAATACCCCACACCACACAGAACAATCACCGGTTCATCTACACAATTGAATGGTTCTGGCTTTCACTACTAATTAGCTCTTACATTTAAGCAACTATAAGGATCAGTTTTATGGATTGGTAAGTTGCAAAACTACACCATCTATAGATCATCTGAGCTTTTAGAGCATTCTGAAGTGAAAGTGGGAAGCTTTTTATAAACTAAAATCATTAACTAGTATTCACTTAATCAGTCGCAAATACTATGTTAAAACAGAAAAATCACAGTAGCATATGGGAAAAGGTTCAGGCTTTTCATACAACTTATATGGGTGGGTAGGTTGCACAATTACAATCTCTTATCTATAAAATAAATTAAAGAATTTGTGGTCTGATCATATGAGTTTCATTGTCAAATATATCATATGATCATTTGTAATTCCAACACTATTATAAAACATAAATACTTAAGATTCACACCTACAATGTTGTACAATCCTAACTAAACCAGTCATGAGAAGATATATAATTTGTTCATGAAAAGCCAACTTACTTCCATTGTAGTGATGAACTCCAACTTTGGCAAGCATAGCATAGTACTCAATCTCAGACCTCCTCAAAGGTGGGCAATTGCTAGATATAAGTATCAGCTTACCTACACAATCCCAGAGATATATCGAGAGAGAGAGAGCAACACATCAGACCAATTATCTCAATCGTTATATCAAAATAACACTCATGGAAAATGAACAAAGAAGCTTTTTAACCTTTGGAGCTGCGAAGGGATTTGAGAACAGATTTGTAGCCAAGAGTGTATTTGCCACTCTTCATCACCAATGCCAATCTACTGTTGATTCCCTCATGGGACTTCTTCTGAAAGTTTCTTAAAATAAATCAGAAACTGGATTCATAAGATCGCAAAAATCAAAATTTGAAATGGATTTATGATTAAAATGGAGAAAAACTCTTACCGTCTTCTTCGCCGCAACCATTTTCGCCGGATAACTGATAATATTGAGAAAAAATAAAAGCAAAAGAATCAGAAAATCAGTGAGGATTGAAGATTGCGAATGCTGGGAACGAGATCGGAGTTTTGTTTACCTTCGTTGCCTTAAGGAGAGAAGAAAGGTTTTGGGTGGCGCAAAATGATAAAAGAGAAATAATAGCAGGAAGATATTGGAGGAACCCTTTAGGGTTTTTGAAAGAATTGTAATTTGCCACAATTGGGCTTATTAAGTTGGGCTTTAACGAGACCCTTTTTTCTTTTTGCTTACTATTGTCATGTCTTGTGAATTTTATGTGAACTGAATATTGAAAGCACAGAAGTTTTCTTTTCAATATTGAAAGCAGAGAACTTAATTCTTAGATGCGTAAATATGTATGTGTCTTATAAATTTATCACCAACCATTATCCTAAATATCACTTGTTATATTAAATCATTATATCACAAGTATCCACTTGCTCTCTACTTAATTTCTCTATGTTTCCAGTATTAATATTATATCTGGAAACTTAGCTCACTACTCAAAAGAAATACAAATAAAATTTAAAAATAGTTCACGATGTGCAAACTTCGACTCGAACCAAATAAATTGCGCGTTAATTTCTGATACCATTCCATTTTCAAAGAATTCTAAACTTTCACAAATTTTCAACATTGAAATATAAACTATAATTCAAGCCAATATTTTTTTGTCACTGAATTCAAGCCAGTTTAAATGTAAAGTTTTGTTAATCAAGTCAATTAAAATTTAGCTATGAAGTTACTGAGCTTTGACAAATAATACCGTTTCTATATCAGTTACTATTCTATTAATGTTTTACATTCTTGTATTGATTCGAGATTTGAATATCGGATGCAAAATTTAGAGAAAGACAAAAACAAAATGTAATAACAAATATATCAAAAACCATTGATCTTAAAAACTTTGCACAAGAACAAATTATTATCTTCCAATGATACATGAGATTCACCAAATCTAAATTCCAAGTATTTTATTGCTCTGTTGAGTGACTGATTTCTGATTCTTAATGATATAAATTAATATATAATAGTGACATGTATGAATGATTGCGCAATTCGCTTATATGGGAATGAGTGACAAAGCTACAACATTTACAGCTCTGGCCAACAAATATAAAGGAGATGGTCTGATTTCATTCCAAAGCTTTTTCAAAAGACCATCTTTCTTGGAACAGAAGCTAAACCTCTCTGATATCAACCCAAAACCTTTCGAATCGCATTCACCAGGTCTTCTCTTCTTGAAGGCTCAACCTGCATCATACATATTCGCTTAGGCCTCCAGAAAAAAAGAGCTATACAGAAAAAGAAAAATAGAAATCTGAGTTTTTCTTAGGTTTGATTTCATACCTTGTTTATAAGATTAGCAAGTGCTTGTGGCAGAGCCTGCAGATCGGATGAATTCCCAATCTCTGCAAGTTGATTCAGCAGGTTCTGCGCTCTCAACTCATTCAGCTTCAGCACATAGTTACTAACATTGTCCTTCCATGTAAAGAACACTTGGTCGTCAGTCCAAGCTTCGTCTTTTCCCTTGGCAATGTCAGATTTGCAGAACCAGTCTTGAATCAAATCTATTGCAGCTTTATATGATAAGTTATCTCCAGAAGCTTCTCTTACGTTCCTCACAAGAGAGCTCTCAGCAATTCTTCGACTGAGCTTTTTGTAGAAGAAGGACCGCGAACCACTCCATTCCACAATACTTTTGATCACACCTTTTGCAGCCATTCTCAGGGAAGTGTCATGAAGTTCCGCAAATTTGGTGGCAATTTGGATATAAACTGGTAAAAGCTGCTTCTCTCGGGCTTTAATCTGTTGCTGAAGAAGCTCGATGTTTGCATAAGCCTCACTTTGCTTGGCGTCTTGGAGACTAGATTTGAGACTGATTAGCTTCCTGTCCAACCTTCCCATGCATTCTAACAGCTCTTTCGTTCTGAATTTTATCTCTATCGTACCTTCAGGCTCAAGCACATTTCCATGAGCAGTTTCATCAGCATACATTTCAACATAATCTGAGTTTATCTGGCTATCAACAACCACCCACGCTCCACCTCGTAGCTCTCCCATCTTTGGGATGTACACAAACACTGGTTGCCGATATGTTCTCAGATTTTCTACTATAGTTGAACCCGCCTGAAGTATTCCTTCAAAAAGATCTCTCTGCCCACCTGAAAACCCTCTCCAGTTAGCTAGGATAAACAATGGAAGCTCTTCTCGGTTGAAATCCATGAGCGCTTGAGCTGTCTTGGCTGCTGAATCAGGAAACCAGACTTGCCCTGCTTGTGGAACTACTCTCTCATGAGAGTCTAGCTGTCCAGGATCTGCAGGAATGATCTGCATTACAGTTTGTGTCTCAACAGCAACCACTCCAACGGGTATTCCCCCGAGCTTTGCTCTACCAGTAACAACTGTCCTTGCCCAGCCTTCAAGAGTCTCAACAAAGCTATTTTTATCAAAGATACCACCAAGCCATTTACCATTATCATCGTTAATCCCAGCTATAGCACCTCGTGGATCACAAGAATTCTCTGGAATGTACTCCACAGTCCTCTCTGGTGGATCTAAAGGAGCAAGAACAGGAAGAGGACCACCAACGTAAGCAGGAATGTAGCTCAGCCAGTTGAGAATCGCGGCTACCCCTTCAAGATCATCTGAGACTGTTAGATGAACAACACCATTTGTGCCCATGATTTTTGGGCCACCAAGTTGCATGTGAGAGCTATAGACCTCACGCCCAAGTAACTTGTTAAGTGTAGAAAAGCCGGTCAAGATGATCGGCTGGTCTAGCCTCTGTATGCACCTCATGCCCAAGCGGGCAAGGTAAGCACCGATTCCAACTGTTCTTCCACTAACAAAAGTTAAAGTAAAAGTTTCATTGTACGCCCTTGAGTAAGCACCCGCTATTGCCCCACTTCCTGTTAAGTTCTCAACTCCAATACCATCTTCCATACCAACGATGGTATCTATCACCCACCTTGTTTCTCCACCAGGGAGCTTCACTTCGTGCGCAATGACAGATGATCCAATCCTTGCATGGTCTTCAGGGCTTAGGTATATATACTGAAAACCATTCTCAGGTGAAACTTCATCCGACCACCCAACTTTGAAGCAGGCTTTAACTTCTTCAGCAACGCCGAGTCGGGCACCAGAATTTGCTGCCAAGTAAATCAATGGAAGCTTCTGGGAACAAGCAAGTTCAGTCACAGCAAGGAAAAATGCATCCTCTCTAGGACCAAAAGAACCAGCTTTGAATGTGACATCATTGGCGACTATGAGAACTTTCCGCCCCATAGGAAACTCAGGAGTCGACATCTCTAAGCTCCAGGCCACCATACCAAAGTCGTTGAGACCCAGTGGTCGTTCAACTGGAATAAGAGACGTACCCGAAGAACCTTCTAGATTAGAGAATACAAGCTCTTTGACGTTGATGAGATTATTCTTGCATGGTTTCCTAACTTCCAGGTGTTGCGATGCCCACAACAACTCCAATGCTGTTTCAAATGCCTGAAGAGACATGAAATTACATGAGGTGGGTTGGAAGCAGCCAAAAGAGTAAATCTATGTGTGAATCTTCTGAATTTAGTTACTAACCAAGGGGAAGTCATAGCAATAAGTAGTGTTACTCCTCCTAGCAGCTAGACGTTTCCTGTCCAGATTATTTAGTGGTTTATATTGGTCGTTGATTGGGGTTCCATTCAAAGATCCCTTCTTAGATATTGAGTGATATATTAAACTGTTTCTCCCAGTAGCTTCCACTTCTCGGTATATCTGAAAGACCAAATAACAAATTATCAAGCTGTGGAGATGTGTACTATACGTAAAGTTTTCACAAAAAAATCTTTGTAAGCGGAAATTACATTGACAGTGCATGTACGGCCAGTCACATTTGCAACCACGACCCTCCAAGCGCCATTTGCCAGTCCTGAGGACACCAGCCACAGTCGCACTTCCCACTCGCAAACACCCAATCTATGCATTCTCACTCCAACAGACCTATGTATCTCTCGTGTTGCTTCTTCTAAGATCATCTCAACAGTAGTTTCTTCATCCTCCGCATTCACTTCAACTCTCCTGTGAGAATACATTGAATATTGTTACTATACACATCTGACACATAGCAAATGGTAACTTGTAAAAGTCACAGCCATAGCAACCTGGGGTAAGGCACCAGATCATCTATCTGCTGCTCACGTAGTACGCAAAGGAACATATGTGCGTGGTCTGGTTTCATGGCAGCATTATGTGCATTCAATTCCAGTTCCTCCATGGCATTCATCAAAGAGCTCAGAACGCATTTTGACGTAAACGCCATGGAGAACAGTGTTTGGCTAAGTTGGTAGTCCTGCCCTTGCTGCAACATAAGCCCATCATTCATCGTAGCCTGGCGAACAAGAGATCTAAGAAACATCCTTTTGATTGGCACTGGCTTGTCCGTAACAGTATACATATGCCATTGACGGTCTCGTGAAGGAGTGTACTGTATATTGGAGTATCCTTTCAACTTATCCTGAATCAGAGATACACTAAACAAGTATTAAAACAGATGTGAGATGCTGTAAAATAAGAATTTGATTTTCATCATCATGATCATACCAACTCAAGGTATATGGACAGAGGAGGTTCAAGATGTCGCAGCAGCGGTTCTTCACCATAATACTGTTTCTCCATTGACCAATGGAAAGAATGTCTCATAGGTGTTCGTCCTTCATCTCGCTGAATTATACAACTTATCACACCTACACCTGCAGAGCGGAGGCTCGAACTCACTTCTTCCTCTTTAAGAATTTTGGCCAACTTGTTAACTCTTTCCAGAGCTTGGTCCTCATCGCCACTACAACCAACAAACCATGAATGCAAACAAATTAGGTAGTGTACCTAAGTTGGTTTAAACAGTCATGCTGTGTAAGCTGACAAGTACCTGTCCTGAAGCAGACTCATCTGATTGTTGATGCCCACAATAGCGATGTGCATCATATTGCCAGATAAAGGAGATCCAGTACATTCATAGTCGCTGTGGTTTGTTTCTTTCAGTGCTGCACTAATTATACTCGGCAAAAACTGCAGTGATTTGATTATAACCATAGCACCCCATTTTCTCTTACTATGCTTCTCAATTAATCCTTTTTCAGATGTCTCATGATCGTCAACGCTAATGTTTTTTCTTTCTATATGCTCCTTAAGGAACTCCCAAGAAGCAATAAGACCAGATCGGTGCCACTGCATCCTCACACTATCTTTAACGACGTAGGGCTAATGACATGAGTCAAGTTCAAAGAAAGTCAAAAGTTTGTGTCTACTAATTTGCAGGCAAAACGAAATTTTTGTAATGAGGGTATGAACTCTTACCTGGTATAATCTACGAATATAAGTCTCAACAACCCGTCTTTGAAGTGTGTGATCGCTGTGGTCAAATAATCCCACCAGAGCATCTTCAACAGCTAAAGATGCACTCACAAGATCTTCCATCCTTTCATTGATAGCACTTTTCCTCTTAGGAGTATCCATATTTTCTCCATCCTCTGTAAACATTTCTAACTCCGAAAGGCTTCTAGCAATGTTTGAACGAAGTTCACTTAGTTTAGTCTGTTCGAGCAATTGACTCGCCTTGAGCGCCAACTACATGCACATATTGATCATCAGTTGATGGATGTCAACAACAATATCATAAAAGATAAAGGAGCGAAACACACCTCAGAGTAATTAATATGGTTAAGTGTTGAGAATCGGATTAGTTTATCTCTGTATGCAGCAGGATTAGGGTAAACAAGCTGCTCCATAAGTCGGAGAACAAGTTTATTTTTGTTTTTTATGCCCTGAAAGGAAGATCAGATGAGCAAAGATATAACATAATTATGAAGGCAAGAGAAACCTGGTTTGAGAATAATAATCACAAACCTGATGCGAGAGCACAATATCCACAATCTTTAACAGATCTTTCTTGTATTGCTGCCGCATGCGTTCTATAACATCAGCCTTTTCAAGAAATTTAAAAGCTTGTTAGGTTAAGACTCCTCACACATAATTTTTGACCACAAAAGCCGTTTATTAATTATACCAGCATGTTATCATTGAATAACTCTTCTACTGATAGATACTCTTCAAAGAGGGAATGAACAATCACACGGGCATGACTTTCTCTACCACCTTCATAAGACTTCACAAGACTCATCAATGGTTCAATGAGCCTTTCAAGGGTACCTCTCTCTTTCTCATCAGAAGATGACAAATGAGCCTGTTGCAAAAGGTCGACCGAAAAGAAGGAATTTTAGAGAGTAATATATAGAATGGTAGATCTCAAATGGGTTAAGCAGTCGGTAATCACCTCAAGGATGCCTTTCAAGAGTTTGGCAGGGAAATCTGTGGTCAGAGAGTTTTTGGAGATAATCTCGAATTCCCTATACTTTGATTCTAGCTGATAAAGAATGTTATAAAAATAGCATTGGAAGACTTGAAAAACAAGATCGTACGTAAGGAAAACAGATTATGAATAGTATACAAGTGTTACCATGTTCCTGAGATCTTTAGGTAGTCGAGTTGCCAGAACTGCAAAGCACTCTTGCCACTGAAGAAATGGGAGTTCAGGGCTATCAAGGCAAGTAAGCAAGTCTTGAACAACCTGTAAGATATGAGCAATCTCAGGTTCAAATAATCTAACTAGTAGAATTAAATAAAACAGGATAAACAAATCGTGTTTACCTCATCTATTTTATGCTCATAGCCGGCAAGAATCATGCGAGCAGCATTTAAGGTTGCAGCACATCTCTGATGAACTTTACCAGAAATTGCCGTTGGAAGCCCTAATCTTGGGAAACTTCCATGGAAGGGTTCAGCCTTTCTTACTGCAGAAGGATCATCAAGATCAAGCTTGGCTATAAGTTCACCAGCCTGTCAAGAAATTAATAGATGGTTCAATCAATTTCTATAAAACTCTAGGAAGTCCGTTTTTGTTAAGGAATGGAGTGGTTTTTACCTGCATGGCTTGTCCTTCAGACATCTTGAAATGGATAACTCCTGACGCAGGTGAAAGAAGTGGCATACACATTTTCATGACCTCAACTTCCGCATAGGGGGTATCAGCGTCAATACTGCTGTTGTCTGAAACCAGGTACCTCAGCAACTTGCACGGTGTCTCAGCTATCAACTTTGAAGGATCGTGATCATTCTGAATAAGCAAAAGTTGACAGATAACTTAATGCTAGAGTGATTTCAGGAAAATGTGAAGTAATATGGTAAAACAGAGAAAGCAGTCAGTTGAGACCTGTAGTAAACAAGTTCTTCCATCGATGAGAAGACGAGTTCCTGCGGCTTCTTCCTCTGCATATATTACATGGCTTTTACCATCCAACTGCAATGACAGAGAATACCAACCAAGGAGGTGAGATTCATAAAAGGCAGTTATTATGCGTGCCACATGCATGTCGCTGTTTCATAGTATGGAACAAAGGCAGAAAACTTGCCTGCATCAACAGTCCTCCATCACGTAGAGTGTGTATTTCTGATACAACTTCTGAGTTGTTCATTCTTAGCCTGTAGGTTCCTGATCCACCCCGGACTACATTAATCTAGATTCAGTTATGTTCAGGTTAGTGAGCCTCGGTAACATCTTCACTGCAAAAATGTGCAGAGGAAAAGAATAACTGTAGAGAAAGTTTTTTACATAAGACACAGACCGTATATTTACTTCCTTCGATATTTAGAGACACTTGAGAGTGCACAAGAGATATATGCTGCAAGTTAAGGGAGAAAGAAAGGTAAGATACAAGAACATTACGAGAAAGACAAAAGTGAGTGTTGATATCGAAGTACCTTTGGGGGAATTTGCCCCTTCTCAAGATAACCAAGGTAATCCGAAACCACAGCAGCACTGGTCGCTGATGCTTTCTGGCCAAATATAACATCTTGTCATTAGCTAAAAACTTTTCTTTCCAGAAAAATAAATCTTGGAGAAAGAGAGTCTTACATAGAGAGCCCCGCCAACAACAGAGAGATACCATGGAGGCCTCTCTGCTCTGACCCGCATAGCAATCCTACTATCCAACCAACCAGTGTGAATTCTGTTTTCACGGTAATCAGAAGCCTGGTGAACCATTAAAATGATCTTGTTAGGGTATTGCAAACACAGAGTATAAGCTGTGTATAGGAAGAAGGAAAGGTACATGTAAAAGGTCAATTGTGTAGTCAACGTTAGTCCTAATTTCTCCACGGATTTGAATTTCTTTTAACCCAAGAACCATATTTGCTATCGCCAGGGCTCTAGATTCCCCAAATGCAAAAACATGTCCTGGATAGAAGATTAGAAGAAAATTTAATTTGTAATCTCAAGAAAAGAACTGACCTAGCAGCCCAAATATATAAATTTCATTCAACTTACCAAACTGGGAATCCGAGAACTCATGGATGCCTCCACCCGACTGTAAAAAAGTAGTCATCAAATCAAAAACATAGCATAGCACGTTATATAGCAGAGCACCTATAGATATATTTACCTTGACAGAGAAGTACGCCCACACATTTGGCTTGCTTTTAAAACTTAATTCCTGTTGCAAGTTCATACAAGTGTTACCCACACAGTTGTCAGTGATGAACTTTAACTTTGCATTCCATAAATCCACATTACCTGTACTCTACCACTGGTTGGTTTGAACCCGTCATCAGGATCTTCACTTGTCACACGTACAGCCACACAATGACCTTTTGGTCTTGTAGATTCTGCTTTATCAAAATCAAAAGGGGATGCTACGACAGATGTTTTTCTCCAAGAATCATAACCTCCACCATGTTCTATACCATAAAACCGTCTTATCTCTACAAGACCAAAGCAAAACAAACAGTTCATCAGACGTGTGCATAGACTAGAAGAGGAACCGCTGCCTCTAGAAAATAAGGATGTGGGCCATACCAGGGATTTGCCAGAGAGGGATTCCCATCCCTACAGCAACTTGGGCAGCAGGAAGATTTATCTCGGCAATCCACTCAGTCACAGGGTGCTCAACCTGACCTCAAACATTAAGTCAAACACTCTTTCAATTTCCAAGACCAAACCTTTTAGTAGACTTCAAAACAAACGCTGTATTATGAAACCCACCTGTAACCGAGGGTTAAGCTCTAGAAAGTAGTACTCCCCAGTGTCCATACTGTAGAGATATTCAACAGTAGCGGCACCAACATAATTTACACTCCTAGCCAACCTTCTAGCAGCCTGCTCAAGTTTCTTGACAGTTTCTAGCGGAGCCACAGTAATTGGACCCTCCTCTATGATCTTTGATACAAAACATAAAATAAGAGAGTATAGTTCAGTTGGAGGACAAAAATTGATTTATATAAAGATCAAATTAGACAGAATGTACCAAATATAAAACCAAACAAATAAAGATATAGAATCAACCACTAACTAACCTTTTGGTGTCTTCTCTGGACGCTACAATCGCGGCTATGCAGAGCTGAAACATTTCCATACTGGTCACAGAGTAACTGGACCTCTAGATGCCGACTCTAAAACAAAAATTAATAATAAAAAAAAAATTATAAAGGAACGCCATGCATTACTAAGTTATATGCTCTAGTAGAGTACAAATGTAAGAACTCAGCTATGCATCGATCAAGAGATAAAGCTAAGTCTTCATACCTGTGAAGCAACCTTCATAATGAATATTGGTGAGCCAGGGACCTCACCCTGAACTTGCTTGAATAGAGCCCTAACTTCATCAGCATTATGAACCTAAGAGATCAAACCATAATAAGGAACATTTATATAGGAATCGGATTAGTCTACAATGAAAGTAGGAGACTAGCAGTCCAAGTGCATATCTACAAAAGCTGACCTTCCTAATGCCTTTACCACCACCACCCCAGGAAGCTTTGATCATTGCTGGGTATCCAACAACTTGACAGCTAGCAATCGCTTCTTCAGTTGTATAGACACAAGCTTGCCGGTAGATGTCCTCGGGAATAGTTACCAAGTTGCTATTAGGAGGTATTTTCACCTGAAAACTTAAGAATTCAGCATTTAGAACATATATCGATCATCTCAGGTTAACAAGTTCAGCTTCACAGGAATATAAATTTACTTACATGGGAACCACTCCATGGCAGAGTGGGTACATCAGCAGCTTGTGCAATCAACGAAGAACCAATCTTATCTCCAAGAGCTGCCATAGAAGCTGATGGAGGACCAAGAAATATTATTCCTTTTGCATCTAGGGCGTCAGGTAATTCAGGATTTTCAGATGCATGACCCCAACCAGGCCAAACTGCATCCACTTGTGTTACTTCAGCCATCTGCACATGGTGTGTCCATAACGATGAATGACAAATAATTAATTTCAAATACCACACTTAACACTGCTGAAGTTGTGATTTTCATGATAAATTGATATTAATTTGTTCTATACAGTGCAACATGATAATTCAGATGAATGTAGCTCCCAAAAGTTGCAGTCACCTCTACAATAAGCTGAACGTTGGCATAATTATTATTGTTGGTTCCTCCCGGAACCTCCACAAACTGATCAGCGATTCGGATATGCTCTGCATTGATCCGCATGTCTTCAGGGGTTGCCATCCCCACCAATAGTATGGCTTTCTCGGTGCCAAATGTTTCGTACGCCCATGTTCTGACACTACGTATAAACTTCACAGCTGCCATTCCATTGTTGGCTATCAAAATACTATGGATTGGCCTTTTCCCTCCAAGGGCTTTACAGAACTCATCGACTTGAGGCACCGTCGAATAATTCATACCAGGCCCTACAGCACTCTGATACCCGTTAACCGAGCCAGCCATTGTTACTTACTGTCCTTTAAATTCAAGGTATATCTGTAAAACAGCCATCAAGCAGACATACTGTATCAGTTTACAAAGAATGCATTGATGCGCTTCTCTGAGCTTGAGATCACTACCAAAAATGACATTGGAAGAACATAACTGGACTAGGAAAACAGTCAGATTTCAATCTGCCAAACAAAAAGAGTAAAGTAAAGAAAAAAGCAAAAGGAAATCATCATAAGCAAAGATCTTGCAAGTTAGAAAGTTCCCAAACAATTGAATTCTTTGGAAAGGCAAAAAAGAAATCTAAGAGATCTATAAGAGAAGTAATGATTAAAACTTGCCCCACCCCACGAATTGCAAAAGAAATCCACATCAAAACATGATGTCAGAAATTCATCGAACCCAACTCCAAGTTGAAATCAGAAACAACTGAAGAAAGAGTTACAAAGTAGAAATTCCGATTAAAAATCAGGACTTTAAAACACCCAAATAACAAAACCAAAGCAAACCCTGTAACAAAGCTGAGATACAACAAATTGAGACTAGAGAAATTCCAATAAAAATCAAAACTTTAAACACCCAAATAACGAAACCAAAGCTAACCTTGTAAGAAAGCTGAGATGCAACGAAGAGGAGTCAAAAAATCATCTCAGAACGCCCAGAATTTTGGGCGTTTACCTAAACAATACTACAGAGAGATTGAGAATGAGAATGAGTATGAGAGAGAGAAGGGTTTAAAGAGCGGGAGAGAAGAGAATAGAGAGGGTAGGTTGGAGTTAGAGGAGAAGGAAGGTGGGGTCACAAGAGTTAATAATGGCAGATGAAGAAGAGATGATGAAGAAAAATGAGGACGAGAAGTAGAAGAAGAAGAGAAGAGAGTGCACGTGGTGTCTGCCTCCGCCACACTCCACACCTTCTTCATTGTTTTTTTGCTTTAAATGAAATAAATTTTGGATTCCATTTTGTTAGGAGGCGCCGTAAGAGTTCTTCAGCTACCTCATTTCTTTTCTTCATCTTCCACACTCTTGTTTTTTCCGCACTACTTTTCAATGTTTATTTTATTTTATTTTCAAGTCATTTTCTTTTTAACTATACCAAAATACAAAAGAAGTATATTTTAAGTCGTTAACTGGCTCATCACCAATTTGATTATCGGTGGCACAACCCTCTGCTAGCAACCCGGATTTATAGGTAATCGATATTTTATGACGAATCTTGAAAATCCTCCAATCTTTGCTCAAGATCGATCCAATATGTTCTTACACCTAAAGTAAAAAAAAAACTATATCTTAAGAAAAATACTACATAAGTTTTGTTGGAGGTGGGCTTAGAGCTCCTATGCCCATCTAGAATCTACTACCACAACACAAAATCACTACCAATAAGAATCAGCCACATCACACGAGCTCGGTCACATCATCCAATTTCCCCAAAATCTATTGGGCTTGACATGTGCGTAATTTGGGCCTGAGTCTCGCTCACATACTCGTCTAGACGGGGAACTTTCTCCTCGTAAGCCATCCTTTCCTCGGCATGCTGAGCCCGTTCGGCGCCACTTTCTCCATTAGTCTCTTTGAGACAGCTTCCATCTTGTTAACCCCTTCATCATAGATGCCAAGGTGAGCAGCAACCTCGTCCTCAGCATCCTCGAACCCTCTCATGCAGCATCTCCACCTCGGCTTGGAGAAACCTTCTACTTTTTCTCTCTCGAGCCAACTCTCGGCTTTCCTCCTCGGCCTTGACCTCATACTCTCTTGCCCTTTTGCGGTACTTAGACACATCCCGCTTCAGCCTTTTCACCTCGTTGTCCTCGGTCGGGCGCTTCTCGTACCTCTCGTTGACGAGATTGACAGTGTTGAGCAAATACATGAGCAAACAAACGCAGTCAATACTTTCGAAATTTAAAGATCAAGGGAATTTGAGCGCGTACGCGAGGCTAACCTTGACCATCAAGATGGTCGTGTCACCGATAAGCTTCTCCTCGGCCATTTTCTTCGGGGCGCCACGCACTGCACCTTTGTGATTATGAAACAACTGCAGGCTCATCTCATGATCATTGCCGAGCGGGACCTCGCCTCGGTATGCTATATTAAAGTCAAATGAAGATCCCTCAGTTCAGATCATCTTGCGTGTGCGAGTCGCGGACGGCTGGTTATATTCAGCTGGCCTCTTTGAATTTTTCTGTTGAACTGGGTCCGTAACAACCTGACGCGGTGCACCCAGCTGCCGAGGTGATGACACTTGCACTTGGCCACTCGCATCGTCGAACATTGCATGGGCAGCAATGTTAGCCTTAGCCTCACAATCATGAGACTCGACATAATGTTCCTCGACCTCACCTCGTACCGTGGCCACGTCCGCAACCTCGACCTCGGCTACTCCATCTCCAACTTTTTCAACCGCGACCACCTCGGCATCCTCTGGACCAAGAATTAGAAGCTCGTTGGCAAATTCCTCTGCATAACCCGCCATTCCTCCACTTCGTCTTATTTTTTGCCTCGACGCTGCATGACGAGGCCACATCTCACACTTAGCAAAATTTTAAAAAACAAAATTAAGGAAGCATGGGAGTACATCCTTACATTTTCTCCTTCTCCTTAAGTTGCGCCTAACTCCGTCAGTATGTATGACCGGCCACCGATGCGTACTGAGCAGCTTGATGTGATTGAGGTCGTCAAAAAAATTCTCTAGAAACGCTCTGAACGGGGGCTGATGACGATCTACAAGATATTTGAACGAGTTAGTATCATATTGGACTTCAAATAAAAAAGTTAGAATTATACCAGGGTTTTCGTTCTAAACAACACGATAAAAGCGCCAAGGACACAGAACTGAGGCGCTGTCAATGTGGACAAAGAAGTAACAGTCTCGCCAACCATTAATCTTGTTAGGGAATCCATTGGCGACCCCATGCCTAGGTTTCGTGCTCACATACCAAGTCATATCCTTAACATGATTCACAAAGAGACGAGTGACATACTTGAACAAGTGGCAGGTTACATTGACGTCGCACTTCACGCCAAGCACAACAAACGCCATGATATTTTTGACAGTGGCAGGAGACAACTACGTGAAAGCCATCCTCCAATGAGCATGGTAGTTAACAAAAAGCTGCAGCAAAGGAAACTGCATACCACAATCCTTAAAGAAGTACTCGTAAAGGTATGCAGATGGAGGTGACCACGACCTCTCTGACGGTCTCGACACACGAAGATGAACTGGCATCTTAATCTGGCACATGTCTACCATTTCCCACAAAGTCGCCTTTGAACTCCGAGAATGTGACATTTTCAACGACCTCAACCACTGCGCGACCTAGTGGCAGTGTGGAAACTCTACGGGGCGGTCAACCTCCTCTCCAGAATCAGTGTCCAAAAAATCCTCCGCACCATCTTCAATCGCTGGCCCAATGTCCCTCAGCGGGTCGTCAGGACGAACCTCCACCTTGTCAACGATGTCCTCAGAATCAGAATCCCCGAACTTTCCTTGTTACTATATCTCAAATTGGCCTCAGCAGTGTTTCCGATTGTGGCCTCGGTGTTGTGTCTAATTCTGGCTCGACATTGTTTCCTATTCTGGCATCGACATTGTTTCCAACTCTGGCCTCGACATTGTTTATAATTTTGGTGTCGATTTTGTTTTCAATTGTGGCCTCGGTGTTGTTTCCGATTGTGGTCTCGGCATTGTTTCGAATTGTTGCCTTGATGTTGTTTCCAACTGTGGCCTCGGCATTGTTTATAATTCTGGCTTCGGCGTTGTTTCCAATTATGGCATTGGCGTTGTTTCCAATTCTGGCATCGACGTTGTTTTCAATTATGGCTTCGGCGTTGTTCAATTATGCTCTCGGCATTGTTTCCAATTGTGGCCTCGGCGTTGTTTCCAAATGATGGCTTTGACATTGCTTCCAATTCTGGCATCGACATTGTTTTTAATTGTGGCTTCATCGTTGTTTCCAATTGTGGTTTCAACATTGTTTTAAATTTTGGCTTCGGCGTTATTTCCAATTCTGGCCTCGACATTGTTTCCAATTGTGGCATCGGCGTTGTTTCCAATGGTGGTATCAGCGTTGTTTCCAATTCTGGCTTTGACGTTGTTTCCCATTTTGGCTTCGACATTGTTTCCAATTGTGGACTCGGCGTTGTTTCCAATTGTGGCATCGGTGTTGTTTCCAATTCTGGCTTCAGCATTGTTTCCAATTTTGGCCTCAACATTATTTCCAATTATGGCCTCGACACTATTTCCAATTCTGGCATCGACCTTGTTTCCTTCGGAATCATCGTCGCGGAGCAAGGATCTCTCCACCGCGGCATCGCCAAGTAACCGATCCAGCATGGTACTAACCTCTGACGATGATCACCTCACACGAATGAAGTCGACCTCGGTTTACAAACCCACACCGCTCGACCCAGACGAGCTCGCCGAGGACGACAACATCACCCTCAAAGGCGATGAACACAAAACCCCGACCAAGGATTCCCCAGATGCACCTCGGTCCATAGTCACAAGAACGAAAAAGAAACAAATTATGAAGAGAGAGAATCCTTGATTGAAGGGATTCACAAAGTTATGAGGCAAATTTTTCATGCATCCTCTCATTTATGGAGGTAAGGCGCGACAACCGAGGAGTCGCTTTGTTATGAACTCAAAACCCTAGAAGTTGCATCGCCGCCAGACAGATCAAATTAGCCATATGATTTAGCTAATCAGAATGTGACATATGGCAGTAGTATCCACACATGCTAACGATATATTCTGAGTTCAGTGACTACGTTCTCGTCTTCGTCCTCGTCACCGAACTGAGGGGCTATTGTTAGAGGTGGGCTTACAACCCCCTAGGCCCACCTAAAATCTACTACCACGACACAAAATCACTACCAATAAGAATCAGCCACGTCACCACGAGCTCGACAACATCCATGTCATCCAATTTCCCTAAAGTCTATTGGGCTTGTCATGTGCGTATTTCGGGCATGGGCCTCGCCGACCGGCCCATCGGCCCACTAAGCCAGCAAAGACTCCTATAAAAGAGAGATTTGTACCAATCTGGATCTTGTTTTTTTTTCCAAAAAGGCACATAATCTCTAATATTTTGTACAGAGAGCTCTGACTTTGCCATTTCTGTAATCATTCATGTTTCACTTAATAAGACAGACTTTCTAACCTCGTTTTTATCTATATTTGACCTAGTACGAAATATAGTACAAACAAGTTTCTAACCTCTCATATTAAAGACAAATACACATCATTTTACCATTATACTACAATAATAAACTATATTATGTTATCCCTAAAATTGCTACTATATTTTTGCGTCTAAAACTCTTGCTTCATGAGTTTTAGTTCAGGGTAGACCCTACTCCACTTAGGTTTTGGATGGATCTTTTCTCTCGACTTTTTCGAAGGAGTTTGTATTGCATCTCCTAGTGTTTGACGAAGTTTATATGCCCTCTATTGTGAGGTCGAGATGATACTTTGAGTTATGGAGTTTCTCCCGTCATTCCAACAGAAAAAATTGAGTTAGCGACAAATTGTGCAAATGTCATGAAAATCTTTATTAACCTTTCAAAATTGCCGATTTTCAAACCATATCAGAAAAACTTTAAAAAGTTAAGATATCTTTTTTATCAGTTTTTCATGTAATTTTAAGATCTTTAAACCATAATACATGATTTTAATTTTGTATACAATTTTCGTGAGTATTAATGAAAAGTTGAGTTGACAAAATAAACCAGCTCCTACATGAGAGGCAGTTTCACAATAAATGATTATTGCACCATATATTATTATTTTGTTGATGATTCATAGAAAGTTTCAGAATTTTTCTCGGGCATAGGACAATATTATTTCTCAGATTAAGTAGGTGGTCATGAGAGCTAGAAGAATAAAAAATAGCTTATATGTGTTTAATTCAAAAGGTGAAATATTTTTTGAGCTATGTCGAATCTAATTTCTCTACAGATGTCAGAAATAACATTAGCAATTCAAACATAGTATAGATGATAACGAACCTTGATAACTGGTCAGTTTTCTTTCCTTACATAGAAAATTTTACTAAATTGAATCATTTGACTTTTTATATTTATTTTTTCATTTGATTCCTAAGTTACTAAATCATAAAATTGATTTCTTCACTCGCAAAATAATCGCTTATAATTTATCCCTTATACACTTAATTAGTTCCACAAAAACGGATCTGTTATCTTGGGATTTATCAACTTAATAGTATATTGAATAAGTTATCTGGGATGAAGTAAGGAAAAAGTTCTCTTTTTTTTCTTCTCTTTATTATAAACTGAATAAAATCTTTTTAAATATCAAAATCTAGCACAAAATATTATCTAACATTCTAATTATTCAAATTCCTCAAAGAAAACAGGAAAAAAGTTTAACTTTTTTTGTCAACGGCAGATTATATGGACCACAACGGGCCGACCCAATAGCCAAAAATGTGCTGTCTTAAGTGGACTTACTGCATATCACTAGGTTAGATGTCATTTGCCTATTTATTCAACGAACAAAAAAATGTTTAACTATTTATTCAGAATTATCTACTCAACTTATATATTTTAGAATCTTTTATACTTGTGATTTTATTTTGTTAGAAGTATTTCGCGAGAGAAAATTAGAATTTTGAATATGATTTAGATCTTGGTAATTAAATTGTTAAATAAGTTGTTTTACTTTTGTTTTCATCATCAATCTCTTAAAAACTCTATAACAGAAAAAAATTATGTAGTTTAGATAAAACAATTCTCGTTGTTTCTGTAATCGCTCTTGCATTTTTGAAATGATGATCTGTGATTACAGAAACATAAAGGTTCAAGGTGTATTCGAGTGCTTCATTTTCACCATTGTTTCGACATTAGTTGGCACTAGACAGTAGCGAACCGAGGATATTATTTTAGCTTGAATGAAAATATTATAATATACTTTATCGATAAAAATATATATTTTCATCAAAATAAAAGGAAAAATAAAATCGGAGTCTATCACCACTACATGCGGAGGTAGAAGCAGTGATCAGGGTGATGGAAGCTATCGCAGAGCGCCAAATCCAAGAGGTGGAGTTCTCGACCGACTGCGAGTCAGTCTTCTCTATCCTGCAGCATCCAGAGGAGTGGCCAGCTTTCATTCCATATCAAGAGGAATTCCAGAGGCTCAGATCCTGGTTCTTGACCTGCTCAATCTCGATTATCCCAAGACGCATGAATCACAAAGCCAATGCTTTGGCTAAGTTTGGTAGAGTGATGACTTCTGTATTTCCGTAGTTTTCGTTCTAATTATCGTTGACAAAAAAAGGAAAAATAATAAATTTATCTAAAATTTAGGTCAAAAATGTCAAATAGAAACTTGAACCTTGGTTTGGAGGTGTCAAGAGGCAAGAAGAAAACCAAATTAGCTAGAGTATAGGTGGACATTAATCATTTGATAAAATCACTTTTCATATTAAAAATATTTGAATTAGATTTAAGTGATTTTAATAGATGTTTATAATGTTGGAAAAAATGATTTTAATAGTGATATTAAGATACTTTAGAGGAATACTTCAATTAAAAATACAAAAATGTAAATGTGATGGTCCTATGGGAGGAGAAACAATAACAAATCCTTAAATTTACCTAAAATCATCTCTTGTAAATTTAAATCATTCAAAATTTACTGTTGAATACACACCTTCTAACTTGAGTCAATAATGTTTAGAAAAAATGTAGCTAGATCATTTTCGCTATTATAAATTTAGTATAATTTAAATAATATTTAGGATAGACATGTTCTTCGCTCAACGATCAACTATAATACAACTAATTTAAATATAATTACATGGAAAGTGATATGAGCAATACTATAAAAGTAGTTGCCCTAATTATTTTAACGATCACTCGTAACAAATATGATTATGGTTGCAGTGATCAGCAATCATTTATTTTGCTTATATTGACATTTAATTTTTGATTCGTTGAGCGATCACCGTAAAGAATAAGTCTTAGATTCTTTTGTGCTTTGTATAAATAGTTAGATGCACTGAATAAAATGGAAAACTTGTATGTATATATTCCATGTCCAAATCAAATATTGATAATATTCTTGATTATATTGAGAATTATATCTTTATTTCACTTCACTTTTTAGTTGTGAATTAATTGTATATCTTTTAGTATTCTTCATTCTTGTGAAAAAATTTCTTTGTCAATTACTCTAATGGGTTTTAAATCCTATCATACTACTACTGCATGTAAGGTTTAATCTTTGATGTCTTAAAATTTGTAAAATGACAACACTATTGAATTATTTATCATCGATTAAAAAAATCTTTTTATTAATATTGTAAATATCAAGACAAGAAAAATGTTATTGAATATAAAGTCGACCATATAATTCTACTATATGTTACAGATCGAGACATCAATTTGAATAACTGGGAAAATTATATATTAAAAATAGTACTGTTAGGTAAGCTTTGAAGACGACAGTAAATTTCTGCGACCGTCCGAAATAAATGAACGTCAAAGCTTAACATAAGTCACATGAGAGCATAACAAAAGGCATGATATTTGTAAATTTGGTCGGTTTATTTCCCTTTAGAGAAATTATAAACTATTATTGTCTTAGGTATGCATAATAAAATTAAGAGGAATTGTTGAGTCGTTTCCCGAAGATTGGTTGGTTTTGGTGACCAACTTCTCATTTTCCTTTTAATTATGAATTTTATCAATTACCCTAGATGATCTCATGTTACACACTGAACTCAATTTGAGTTTGTTTTCGACAACTTTAAACATCTGGTGCTCTAATGAAGATAATTAACAATTTTATACTTTAAGAAAATTAAACTATGGTCAAGGCTAATATATCAACTTTTTTCTTAAGTGAAAATCAGTACAATACCACTATTTGGTTATCATTTCTCTTGTTAGTTTTTCTTTTTATTGTTCTTTTTTAACACCGAGCTAAATATTTTATTATAATATTGTATATATTTGATCAAAAACAGTAGTAAATAAATGGAATTTTTTATAATAGAAGTTATGTTTAGTTTGAATTAATTTTGTGTCTAACCAAAAATATTTTTTGATCCATTTACAATTGTAAGAAAAAAGTTCACAAATAATTTAAAATTTTGGGATCAATTAAGCTTGTCACGGAAGAGGAAACATAATACTAGACCACTCTAGCAGATTTGTTTTTCTAAGCTAATGTCTTTAAATTATTAATGAACTTATGTATGTTGTCTAAAACTCTTGCTTTATGGTTGTTAACTTGTTATATTATGAGTGGTCCTGGTTGAAGTATACCATATTCTCTTTGCATTTTGATCAAATTGAGATTCAGAAATTAATTGATCAATTGATAATAAAAAATTTCCAATAAGTCTTATTAGTCTCATGTGTGATATGTAAAATCAACTTTTAGTATTGTATGATTTGTATCCAATCCTTCTTCTACCAGCTTCATACTGACACAACATCATAATATTTAATGGCCATTTCTTTAGTAAAAGACAATAACATCTACCACATTGCATCTAGCTCTATACATCTTGGATTTTCTAATCGTATTTTTATCCCTATTTTTTATTGCACCTCTTCGATTTTATTTCTTTATATATTTATAAAACTTTTATTGATTTATAGATAAGAAAATTTTCTAAAATCAAGATTGTTTTTTTCTTTCTCTTCTTTATTTTTTTTGTTTTGTTTTTATCCCACAAAAAAAAAGTGTAGGAATGCAAATGGCATTTAGTCTAGTGGTAAATGGTAAGTTCATTTAAGGCAGCGCATTTGCATATTCTAGGATCAAGTCTTGCTGTCTATATTATATAAGAATTTGGCTATTGAACCGCTCAGTTGTGGCCTAATATAATATGCCATTAGACAAAAGTAAAAAGTGTAGGAATAGAAATGACTTATGAATGAATGAATGGAGGTTGGGATATAGTTGAGAGTTAGGTGGGTCGTATGGTAACCTTATCATCACCTTTCTTAATCATTCCTCATTTTTGCTAACTTTGAATAATCAAACTCCTTTAAGATATACTAAAATTTAACAAATCATTGTTGACTTTTGTCGATTCTTTTGAAAGAATTAATTACTTTAATCAAACCTATAAATAACGCCGGCTTATTTATTTGAGACTTTTTTGTAATTTCCAGGGTCAGTGTAATTGACTTTGTTTATATATGAACTACAACAAGCAACCATCCTTTTTACGAGAAAAAATTGGATAGTTAGAGAATTTTCCTCCAAATTAATTTATTTAGCTTCTACGACTCCAATTAGAAGTGTCGTTATGAATTGAGTTTTAAAAAGAATATGTTTTGCCAGGAACGCGATTTATAAAATGGCTGCTAATGGTAATTTTATTCATGAGAGAGATTATTAATTACATTTAAATTAGTCTATTTGGTAATACAAAAAAATTCGTTATGATCATTTACAATTACACTACGGTATACTTAAAAAAATACTATGTACAACACATAAATAAACCAAGTAAGCAACTATAACATAGTAATAATTATATATATACACCAACGAGGAGTTGGCTCAACTAGTAATAGGATTTTCGATGGTAGGATCCTAAGACCATCGACTGCAGGATAAGATTTAGACTCGGTTGTCGAATTTCAGGCTAAATACTCCAAAGATAAAGGGGAGACGGCCTTCTTTGGGAAACATGTCAAAGACAAAGGGGAGACAAGGTTATTAGACATGATTCAGATGTCTAAACTCAATGCCTCACCCAGCACTCAAGAACCGGAGCAGCAAACAAGGAGTTCACGTCAACAACCTTCCCTAGAGGATCAGGAAGACATACGCTCACTTATCAAGGGGCTCCAGACGCTACCAAGAGAATTAGAACATCTAGTTTATTTCTATGGATTCCTGACTCAATTATCTAACTACTCGAGGTTAAATTAGCCTAATCGAAACTTGGAGCCGAAAGTTATGAATTTTACAAGTTGGACCTTCTGCACTAAGGCCTTATGCGCGACAACGTCAACTTTCGAGCAACATAGCCCAGCTCAGGAGCGGTCTTCACTCCGGACCACTTGGAGATTGTTCTTGGGCCTTTTAGTGATCCAAAATGACCAAGAACGCATCAAAATCCCGACGGATCCTCCAGATATCCGCTTTACAAGAAGAAGGGCCAAACCGAATCTGCTTAAGGAAAGTCTGGGAGCCACTTCCCTTAAGAGCTTGCAAACTTATGTGTGGCGACCAGGAGACACTCTAAGACATTCAGAAGCATCCAGGAGAGTCTTCCCATGCTCCACAAAGCAGAGGATTAGACGAATCCTCTCCATTGAAGACTTTCCATATCCAGCCGATCACCAAATCTTCTCCAACAGCTCTAAGATCAATGGCCCTCATCACTTGTCCGTTGGAGACTTAATTATGTGATATTTCCTTCCTATTTTAAGCATATTACCGTTGTAGCATTGAGCCTATATAAGCTCAAGCCTTCCATTGTATTTTAAAGACTTGAAATACGTACTAAAAAGAATGAAGTTCTCTTTGTTAGAATACTTAGCCGCCTTCTCTTTCTTTTGAGGATTCAAGAACAAGAGACGAGTCAAGCTTGTGAGGATTCCAACTTGACGGATCCGAGATTATCAGAGGAATAATCACCCTCCTTTGTGGTTCTCATTCACGCAATTCCGCCAAAAACTAGTCTTCATCGGTTTGGACTCACCAAGGTCGAGCCGTTGAATTCATATCCGAGACCTCACCACCGAGGCTCCTATCAACTAGTGTCAAAGATCCTTGAGACTCACAAGGCATGGGTTCGGTTCATTGTTGGGAGAAGTCTAATTTACATGAGCTCTTAAGGGGATGTACAGGTCGCAGGATACACCCAAAGTTTCGTATGAGTCTGGGCTCTATTTAAAAAAATGCATAATTCCGCATGATATTGCTTAGAATTTTGGAATTTGAATCACTGATTGAATTTTTTTAGATCTTTTATTGAACAAAAGTAAAACACAAACCGGACAAATAATAGATAGCACTCTAGAAATCCCTTACTTGAAAATAAGTTAACAGAAAAATCTCATATTTTAAAAATTGAAATCAGTTAGGACAAAAAGATCCCATGCCTCGATCAAAAAAGAAGAAAAAAGATCCCATGCTTCGTTGTCCATACAAATAAATTGGCTTGCCCCACACTTATATAAACAACAATAAAGGCTCGTACTCACCGGTCGCATACGAGCCATTTGGCTTTTATATAACTTTACCAAAACAAAAATATGTTGTAAATAATTCTAATACAAATCACATAAAAGATAGAAAGATTTCAGAACTCTCTCATGGCGTCTCAAGCTTCTCATACGTTGAAGCTTCTTATATTATGTTTATCTACTCTCTTTGTCACTATAGTGAGCTCAGAATCGCAGTGTCCGAATATCGAATCGATCATAAGTTTTGGGGATTCGATTGCGGACACTGGGAACTTTCTAGGTCTCTCCGACCGTAACCATCTTCCTGAGACTGCGTTTCCTCCGTACGGTGAAACCTTCTTCCACCACCCAACCGGTCGTTATTCCGATGGACGTATTATCATCGACTTCATCGGTATTTTCCCTTTCTATATTACTAAAGATGTGACTATGTGATGAGCCTCTATGATTGTGACAATGTTTTTATTTTTTTTGTCAAATGTCTAGTTATGTCTCGATTGATGTATTTTAAATGTTTTAGTCTCCCACATTAATCTCACAAAAAGTACTGATAATTATGTTTGAATTTGTGAGAGAAGAAACCAAAAGACTTACCATTACTTACCAAAAATACTTTTCCTACTTATTTTTTTTTCTTTCAACAATTGGATCAACAAGACCTTATCAATTGTTGGATAATCTTCAAGTTACTTCACCTCAGTCAAGATATCTTTAGAATATAAGATTCTAAAAGATAAGAAGAGTTTGTTAAGATTCTAGATAAATTTAAGAATAACTATTTTCTATTTGGAATAGAATTTGTCAAAGAGATATCAAAGTGTTAGATATCTCTATATATACTTGTTGAAACCGAGCCTATGATTCTTCAAGGGAGAACATTAAGCTTTTGTTGGTTAGTTTTGAGCATATTTTCTAATCAATAAAGATAGCTATTTTGATCTAGTGTTCTTTAAGAAACTTTATTTGGTATCAGAGCTATAGGTTTACATTGATAACTTTGTTACACGAGGTCTTAAGACATGGGAGACGACATGAAATGAGACGTTAAAGTAATGAAGAAAGACTCGGTTCCTTCCTCTGTTGTGATGCTCACATCTACGAATTACACGGTCTGGTCAATGCGTATGAGGGTTTTACTTCAGGTTCATAAGGTTTGGGATGCGGTAGAGAGTGGTTCAAGCGTTGAAGATAAGAATCACCTAGCCACAACTCTATTATTTCAGTTAATACCTGAAAGTTTAATCCTACTGGTTGGAGAGCAAGATTCACCGAAGGAAATCTGGGAAGCTATCAAATCGAGAAATCTAGGAGCTGAGAGAGTTAGAGAAGCAAGGCTTCAGACCTTGATGTCAGAATTTGATAGAATGAGAATGTGAGAAACATAGAATATCGATGCTTTCTCAGGAAGGATGAGTGAGATCGCATCAAAATCATCAGCATTAGGGCAAGTTATTGAGGAATCGAAACTAGTCAAGAAATTTCTTAATGGTTTGCCACGAAAAAAATTCATTCACATCTTAGCCTCCTTGGAACAAGTTCTGGATTTAAACAAAACGAGGTTTTAAGATATTGTTGGGAGACTTAAAGCGTCTGAGGAGAGGATTTGTGATGAAGATAACAATATGGATACTCAGCAGAATCTTCTTTACTCCAACACCGAGTATGATAACTCGAGAGGAAGAGGTAAGTTTCAGGGAAGAGGACGAGCAAACTCTCAAGAGAGAAGCAAATGAAAGAAAGATCGATCGAATATAGTGTGTTTTCAATGTGACAAAAAGGGTCACTTTGCTTCGGTATGTCCAGAAAGAAAGAAAACGATGGAAGAGATGAAAAAAGTTGAAGAGGAAGATGATGATGATGAGACACAAGAGGCGGATAAATCGCTTTATATGCATGAAGTCATACTTCTCAATGAGGAGAAGGTGATGCCGAAGAAGTACCAAGAAAGACAAGGTAATAAGGGACTTTGGTACTTAGATAATGGTGCGAGCAACCATATGACATGAGATAAAGCTTACTTCTCTGAACTGAATACAAAGATTAAGGGGAAGGTAAAATTCGGTGATGGATCGTGTGTTAATGTAGAAGGGAAATGATCGATACTTTTTCAGGCTAAGAATGGAGAACAGAAACTAATAACCGATATATACTACATTTCGCACCTAAGAAGTAACATAATTAGCTTAGGATAAGCTACTGATGTCGGCTGTGAGGGTGTGATGAAAGGAGATCTCTTAACCATACACAATCGTAATGGAAGATTACTTGTCAAGGTAAAGAAATCTGCAAACAGATTGTACAAATTTTCCTAGAAATAGGAAAATCGGTTGTCTTTATGCAAAGATAGAAGAAGAATCATGGAAGTGGCATGCGAGGTTAGGGCATTTAAGTTTCAACACAATGAAAGTAATGTCAACACATGAGATGGTGCATGGCTTGCCAAAGATTGAAGGAGAAAAGCAAGTGTGTGAATCATGTTTGGTTGGAAAACAAACTCGGTTGAGCTTTCCAAAAGCGATATTTTTCCGAGCTTCTAAGGCATTGGAACTACTCCATGCGGATCTCTATGGTCCTATAAATCCACCTACACCAGCGTCTAACAGGTATATTTTTGTGATTATTGATGATTACACTAGATACATGTGGATGATTCTTCTTAAAGAAAAGCATGAGGCATTCAAAAAATTCAGAGAGTTTAAGTCTCAAATAGGAAAGGATTTGGAGAAATCGATTCTTGTGTTGAGAACAGATATAGGAGGTGAATTTAATTGGAAAGCTTTCAAGGATTTTCGTGACAAGAATGAGATTAAGAGACAATTAACAGCTTCGTATTTCACCACAACAGAACGAGGTTGTAGAGCGACGTAATCAGACACTAATGGAGATGACAAAGAGCATTCTTAAGGCAATGAATGTACCAAATTTTCTGTGGGGAGAAGGTGTGAGACATTCGACTTATGTGATTTATCGAGTACTGACAAGAGCCTTGCTAAAATAGACTCCATATGAGTGTTTGAAGAACAAGAAGCCATGCATTGGTCATTTACGTATTTTTGGTTGCTTAGCTTATGCAAAGATCAAGCCGGCTTTACTAAGGAAGCTAGATGATCGAAGTCAGATCTTGATATATCTAGGAGTGGAGCCAGACTCTGAAGCATACCGTTTATATAATCCAAAAACCAAAAGGATTGTGGTTAGTCGTGATGTTATTTTTGATGAGTAGAGTGTTTGGAATTGGAAGGGAGTGAATCAAGAGGAAACTAGTTCACCGGGAATGTTTCATATGACGTGGGGACTTCTTCATGATGAGGGTCATGGATCAGTTGTAACAAAAAACATGGAAGAGCGTGATGTTGATGAAACAGAGAACGAAATAGAGCAACAACAAGAAAGATCAACGTTGGAGGAAGAAACCTTGCAAAGAACAAGCCGACAGGTTCAACCACCTTCTTACCTCCAAGATTATGTTCTTGTTGCGGATAGTGAATGTGAAAGGCTCCGCTTGTTGGTCAATTATGAGCCATCATGTTATGATAAAACTAAAGATAGCAAAGAGTGGAGGAATGCTTGCTTAGAAGAGATTAAGTCTATATATAAGAACAAGACATGGACACTGGTTGATAAGCCATACGGTGCTAAGATAATAGGTTTGAAATGGATTTTCAAGATTAAAAGAAATACAGATGGTACAATCAACAAGTTCAAAGCACGTCTCGTTGCAAAAGGTTGTGCACAACATTCCAGGATAGATTTTGATGAAGTCTTCGCACCAGTGGCTCGGATAGAAACCGTACATCTTCTTATTGGTTTAGCTGCTTCCAATGGCTGGGAGATATACCATTTAGATGTCAAGACGGCTTTCTTACATGGAGAGTTGAATGAAACCGTATTTGTGCAACAGCCCGATGGTTTTGAAAAGAAAGGAGAGGAACATAAAATTTTCAAACTATCTAAGACTCTCTACGGTTTGAGACAAGCTCCAAGAGCGTGTAACACTAAACACGACCATATTTTGAAGCTGTTTAGACTTGAGAGATGCTCCAAAGAGAGCTCAGTTTACCGAAAGGAAGAAGGAGCGGAATTACTTCTCATCGCGGTGTATGTTGTGATATGTTTGTCACAGGAAGTTCATTGAGTGTGATCAAAGAGTTCAAGGCAGCTATGTCCACTAAGTTTGAAATGACCGATTTAGGAAAGCTAAGCTACTATCTGGGAATTGAAGTAGAGCAAACAAAGAAAGGAATCACCATAAGACAAGAAGCTTATGCACGTAAAATTCTAAAGGAGGCAGGTTTGGAGGCTTGTAATGTACGCCTATGGAATTTGGTTTAAAGCTGTCTAGAACAAACGAAGAACCTGAGGTAGATGCTACTTTGTATCGAAGAAGGATCGGTTGCTTGCGTTATCTCCTACACACAAGACCTGATTTGGCTTACTTAGTTGGAGTGATTAGTCGATATATGCAGAATCTAAAAGCTTCTCATGAAAAGGCTTTGAAACAGATCTTAAGATATCTACAAGGAAGCTTAAGCCACAGTTTGGTATATAAGAAAGGTGATACTCCGAAGCTCACATGTTATAGTGATAATAGTCATTGCATAGATTTGGATGATGGTCAAAGCACAACGGGACATATTTTCTATCTTGGAGAATCGCCTATTACTTGGTGTTCACAGAAACAAAGTATAGTGGTATTATCATCTTGTGAAGCAGAATTCATGGCTGCAACTGAAGCTTCAAAACATGCAATTTGGCTACAGGATTTGTTGGAAGAAATCAAAGGCGGAAATCAGCGATTGAATTAACTAAGCATTCTGTTTTTCATGGTCGATCTAAACACATACACAAGAGATACCATTTCATCAGAGAGTGTGTTGAAAAAGGTCGAGTTGTCTTCAAGCACATACTGGGAGAGGAACAACGTGCATACATCTTAACTAAAGCCCTTGCAAGAATCCAGTTTAAGCATATGAGAAGTCTTATTGGAGTACAAGACATTTCAGACAGAGACTTGAAGTTTAGAAGAGAGATTGTTGGATAATCTTCAAGTTACTTCACACTCAAGATATCTTTAGAATTCTAAAAGAAAATATAAGAAGAGTTTGTTAAGATTCTAGATAAATTTAAGAATAACTATTTTCTATTTGGAATAGAATTTGTCAAAAAGATATCAAAGTGTTAGATATCTCTATATATACTTGTTGAAATCGAGCCTATGATTCTTCAAGGGAGAACATTAAGCTTTTGTTGGTTAGTTTTGAGCATAATTTCTAATCAATAAAGATAGCTATTTTGATCTAGTGTTCTTTAAAAAACTTTAATTGAACTATCTTAACCAAAAATCAGTTTCCTACTTATTTTTTATGTAAACTATTTGTATGTTTTCTTGTTTATTACACAATCTTTTTCGATACAATATGTAGAAAAAGCAGAAAAAAAACACAATCAGGATATTTTTGGCTTCTTGTTCACAGTAGCTTTTTAGGGGTTCTTATGTAAATTTATTCTCTGTTTTTTTTTCTTTCAATTTTCCTGAACTGCAAGTTAACAGTTTCAGATTTTCTCTTATTTTTCTCTTTACAGCCGAATATTTGAAGTTTCCTTATGTGCCTCCTTTCTTTGGGAATCAAAATGGAGACTTTGAGAAAGGTGTTAATTTCGCAGTAGGCGGAGCAACAGCACTGCAGAAAAATCCCATTCTCGATGAGAGAGGAACCGATTTTTCTCACACCAACATTAGTTTAGGAGTTCAGCTTAAGAGCTTGAAGGAGAGTTTACCAAATCTATGTGGCTCGCCATTAGGTAATGAAGATGAACTTGTTGAATGATTATTATGCATTTTCAGTGAACTGATCTCACACTTGTACTTGTTTTTAGATTGTAAAGATATGATTAGAAATGCTTTGATTCTCATGGGAGAAATTGGAGGGAATGATTATAATTATCCATTTTTCGGACGCAAACCCATTGAAAAAATCAAAGAGTTGGTTCCTCTTGTGATCAATACTATATCTTCTGCAATCACGGTAACTTGATCTGGGAAACATATCTGTATCTGTTCATTATGTTTTGTAAGAAACTGTAATGGTTTTGTTTCTTGTTGAGTCTAGGAGCTGATTAGTATGGGAGGAAAAACGTTTCTTGTGCCCGGAAATTTCCCTATTGGATGTTCAGTGATCTATTTGACAGTATATCAAACAACAAACAAGGAAGAATATGATCCTTTAACAGGATGTTTGACATGGCTAAACAAGTTTAGTGAATACCACAACGAGCAGCTTAAAGCAGAAGTCAATAAGCTCAGGAAGCTTAACCCTCATGTCAACATCATATACGCTGACTACTACAATGCTACGTTGCGTCTTTATCAAGAACCAGCCAAATTTGGTTAGTCTTTTTGTTAAACTCACAACAAACTCACTTATTCTTGACTAATAGATTATTAGAAATCATAGGCTTCCAACTCAAAATCCATTGCCAATTGACAAATCTCTACAATTTTAGTGTAAAATATTCTAATAGACCTCCTCTAGTATCATAACTAGACATGTCACTTACACAAACCAATATTGATGAAAATTTATTTTAGAGGTGTCCGTTATGTCAATCTTGGACCGTGATACCATATTAAAAAATCATGAGTTTCAACTCAAAACACTACGAATGACCAATATATATGAACCTTATATTTTACGTGACAAATCTTCACATTTCCAATGTAGGATATATATATTATAAGTAGAGAGATTGATTGAAAGAAAACGAAGAACTCCGTTGATTCATTCTGTTGTGATAAGAGTTCATACAATTTCTAGAAGAAAATTATTCTTCTTATATGAAACAGAGAGTAAACCAGATAAATCTAAACCCGGTTCACTAACATTGAGACTTATTAAACCAAATTAAACCCATACTCTAATAATATATTCCAATAGTTCTTAATCAACGATATATGACAGGGTTCATGAACAAGCCTTTGTCCGCTTGTTGCGGTATAGGTGGAACATACAACTTCAACATGAGGAGAAAATGTGGGAGTGAAGGAGTGGAATCTTGTAATGATCCTTCAAAGTATGTGACTTGGGACGGTGTTCATATGACTGAGCTGCATACAAATGGATAGCTGATGGAATCCTCAATGGACCGTATACGATTCCTTCTTTCGATTCTGTATGTCTCAGCTCCGAGATTAAGGAAAATGAGCCATTAAACACACAACAGTTTTTGATGAAAGTATAGCTGATACAAGGTTCTATGAAAGTTTGTGCGATATGTTTGTGGATTGGATCTTGTATTTGTATTATATTGTGTTGTTGTGTGGAAGAAAGTGATGCTAGTAGGCTAAACCATACAAAATAGTATACTCAAAATCCGAATATATAATTGTTCTTATTTCTTAAAATTTGTATGCGTATTGGAAAAAACATCAACTTTTTATTATTTTTATTATTATCAATTTTGTTTTTGTCAACTTATTATTATTATTATTATTATTAATTAGATATAATCCTCTGCAACAATAGGAGTGAGATTTAAAAGTCCGTAGGATAGTTGACAAAAAAAAAAAATATATACAAGATTCTAAACTAATTGTATAACCTCTTTTTAATCTACTAATAAATATTGAAAAAGTTTTTTTTTTAAAATTAATAAAGATTTTTCTATCAACTAAACAAGGCTATGTTTTAGTTAGGATTAGGTGCTACTAATTAAAATTGAAAAAAAAAAACGAAAAAATAGTTGATAAATCTTCAACAGATTTATTTTAAATTGAAAAGCTGAAAATCGCTAATAACTGGATATTCTTTTTTTTGATCCAATGAAATAAATAGCTCTCAGTTAGTTATAAATTGGATTTTTTTGCAAATAAAATTTGAAATTTACGTGGCTAAGTTTATCCTAAAACATTGGATAAATACTTAGATCAGTCTAAACAAATAAAAGAAAAGTTTTTAGGAGTATATACTAGTTACGTTTGATATATATAAGATTTTTTATTTATTAACTATGGCATTCTCTTTATTAATTTTTTGTATTAGTTTTTGCCATTACAATAAATTCTTTAACAAAAAAATATCATTTGTTAAATTTGTCTTTGAACACAATACATGGAAAATGTATGGTACATACTTAATTTTGATATATACTAGTTAGTTATGATTTAAAATTTCTTTAAGTTATAATATATGTCAATTACTTAACTGATTTCATGTTTATATGTCGGATTCCGTCATTTGTGTTGGTCCTTGTTCTGAAATCTTTCTTCAGTAAATATACTAAATTTTCTATGACCATGCATCTCTTGGAAGAACCGTCCATGTTTATTTAAAAACATTAGTTAAGTTTCCAACATAAAACAAGTTATTTCTTCATCATTCTTAATACAATATAAAATGCTCATAAAAAAAGACTATTTTAGTTAACCACATGACAACTCCTTTTGATCTCACCATTATTACCAGTTTGAGGCTGAATATTCCCCATGTTTACCATCGATTTTGCGAATTGTTCTAAGAAAATGTTCTCATTTTCTGCATAAGCTTTCACCAGTGAGAAGCACTTCATGTGATGCTAATAAGCCTTTGCCCCAAAGGAGAAGCTTGAAGTATGTATTGTCGAATCTAGCAGGAGAAATGTTGTTGTCTTGGGGGACACATTGACCTAAGACCATAGTAGCTAGTAAGACCTCTCTAGTGTCTCGTCTGGTTGGTTATTACCATTTTGATTGTAAAGCCTTTGTTTGAATGTTGTGCACCTCGCTACTCCAATCGTATTACCGATTGAGTTTTGTTCACGATAATACTATTGTAATCATTCGGTTTGGTTCTCATGTCAACCTCTATACCATAAGAAAACACATGTTAAAGCTCACCTGATAGAGAAACAAGGTCTTCTTCGTTCAAAAATTTTCGTTGAAACATAGTTTTAATAGTTTCTCAATAGTTGAGTTAGGTGTTGGAATGTTCGCGTTGCGCCATTGAGCCTCACTGTTCTCGAGTCTCTCCTACCCAATAAGTTGTTTATTCGTTACAGGCAATGGGATCAGAATTACAACTCGTGAGCATATTTTGGTTCTATAAAATCATCAAGATGATGAGATATAAACTCTTTATCAAGATAATTTCTCTTTTCCTAATTTTTATGTAAAATGAAAATAATAATTGCAATATATTCAAATTTTGATTTTTTGTATTGTTATCTTGATAAAGAGTTTATATCTTAATATTTGTTATTAAGATATATTGTTGCGACCAGAAAATACATATTTCTCTATATTGTTAATTTGTTATTATCATCATCTATTCTTTTTTGGGCTAGTTAGCTCACTAGTTATGTTTGGCTAAAAACTTAAGTCAAATTATATTTTGTGGTTTTTGAGAAATTTAGTCAGCCGATTATGTTATTCGATTTTTAAAAAATAGCATAATTAATAACCAAATATTATAATTTTCAAACTAACCAAACAAACGTTTGATTATGAGATACTTTGTATAATATGTAATATAAACTAGTTTGCTCTTAATACCAAAGCCATGTACACAATTCGAACACATGTTTATAAAAACATATTATAAATTTTAGAAAAAGCACAATCATTTTGTTTTTTTTTTCTTTTGCCTGCAAATAGTTATTGAATAAATCAGATCCAAACATAACTAAACTTTTCTAACTGGAGCAGGACAAAGTAAAGCCAATAAAGCAATCATTACAATTTGATATACTAAAAGTTGACAAATTAAAGAGTCAAGCCAATCATCTGTTTGGTGGTAGATAATGAAGTTTATATATCTTCGTGTATAGTTGCTTAGTTAGCTCAATTTAATTTCAAGTAATGTGTGTTATTGGCTACTTTGCCTTTGTTTCTTTATTTTTAATGTTTTCGTTTTTGGTGCGGTTTGGTAAGTTTTGGATACTACCTCCATTTTATAATATAAGTTATTCTGAATAAATGCACGTTTATTATTATTTTTTTCTTTTTTTTGTATTCTCAGAAAAACGTTCATTATTTTATCTCAGCATTTAACTGAAAGAAAAAATAGTTGGACCTTTTAATTTACTTTTTATTATAATTTTGTAAAACAACTTATATTATAATATAGAGGGGATATTAGTGAATATAGCTTCTATCCATAGGCTGAGATTAATTGCTTTTTCATAGTTGTTTTTCTTGCATTAAGAGTTTCGATGTGGTAGATAATCGGCTATAAACTTTTATTTTTAAATAATAATTAAAGTTACAATATTATTTTACAAATTCTCGTAACATGTATACAATTCTTAAAACAATGCATGGAGTATTACCTGATTATCCTTTCAATCCGATTATTTTCACTGACTCTTTAAAACCATAAACGATTCTCTGCTTTGTACACAAATTTTGGGTGATATCTTTGATGATTTGGTCTAATGATGTAAAACTAATTTGGGTGATATACATATATATATATAAATTGATAACAAAAATAATTTATCTTACAAGATACTTTTTATAAATTATTTCTTTATTACTCTTTGATTTATTTTTCTTCAAAAAGAGATCTAAACATCCTTAAACATCAACATAGAATATTATGATGGAATATTACAAGCAAGTACACACCAATGATATTCTTGGTCATTGGTGTACTTCGCACACCTCTTTACACTAAGTGGGTCAATAAATTGTTCTGGCCCTTTATTCTTCGGCTTGCATATAACAAAAAATCAGAATTTCAACATGTTTATTTTATAATAACTAGTTAAGCTAAAAATAATTTAAATAAAAGTTAAGATATTAATTTAAGATATGTTACGGTGGTGGTGAAGATTCTGTTGTGTGAAGATCATTTGATATGTTTTCATCAAAATCCATTCTATTGCATTCCTTACAACCACCAATCATTATCAATGTCATCATGATCATCATTATACACAACTCTCGCATAATTTTCATTTTTTCCTTTGATTTGCTCACCGATTATGTTTTTTTGAATTTGAATTTTATGATAAAATGATGTGTGATTTGATATATATGTCTAAAAAATAAGATCTTCTTAAATAAAAGGAAACATCCACCACGAAGAATAGGAGAAGAAGTTGGAGAAAATGTCGAGGGTTGAGCATAAGCAAGAGGAGATGATCTGCTTGACGGAAGAATACGAGAGGAAAGTCGAGGAATCCGAAGTAAATCGATCCAAATTAGCCCTAAAGCTCATCGTTTTCTTTAATTAAAACGAGTAAAGGAAATCGATCGCTTCTAGCTAAGGTTTTTCGAACAGATTACTTGTTGATCGGTTTTCTTTTGTCAGGGTTTCGATCTCGAGGGTATTATACTACCACCATGTGGCCGTGTACTGATTCCCGTCAACTGTGAAAGAGGTTTTAATCGTCGTACCTTGGTCAAGCGTTATGCGTTGGTGGGGCTTATGCGTTACAATATGTTGCATGTATGATTATCTAGCTACTACTCTCCTTAATTGATCTACGTGCTCCAATTTGGTTCAATTCTATTATCCTTCTTTTTTTCTCAGGCGACAAATTTTGTGCTCGTTGCCGTACAGAAGTATAACTTCTTAGCCAACTGTATCTCCTCTTACTACATAACTTTGGTTGCCAATGACGCCGGAGTGCAGAAATCCTTTCAGGTTCAACTTGATGAACAGACACTTGGCATTTTGGATTTGACGGCCTCTATCGCTAGACCTAAAGATGAAGGTGGCCCTGCTCTATTGTTCATTTTCTAGCTTTCCAAGTCGTTGACCGTAATAAAATCTCATTTTCTAATATGTTTCATATGTATAGTGACAATTAAGAAGCCCTTTGTACCTCACTTCCATGGTGAAGCAGAGTTGTATGGTGGTCACTTCCAAGGTGAAGCAATGGTGTATGATGATCACTTCCAAGGTGAATTGCCTGATTGGCCCTCGGATGATGCTTTCAATGATATAAATTATTAGGACACAACATGCATAACCAATGTTGTTTTGTCTCAGTGATGTATGTATTTATTGCTTTTGCAGATGAAGAAATCAGACTGGAAAGCTTCCGATTGGATTACTCTATATTTGCAACTTACAGTTATAGCATGTAATAGGTTCATCTTAATTGAGCCTGATGATCC
This sequence comes from Lepidium sativum, assembly GCA_023374145.1. Lineage (NCBI taxonomy): Eukaryota > Viridiplantae > Streptophyta > Magnoliopsida > Brassicales > Brassicaceae > Lepidium > Lepidium sativum. The sequence continues at coordinate 16,978 of JAKUCM010003775.1, read as the reverse complement.
AGAGGTAAGTTTTTATTTATTTGGTCATATATATATATATATATATATATATATACTATGGGTTGGTAATAATAATAAGTTACATGTATGTACGTGGTTTTGTTTTTAAAATGCAGCGCATTCTGGCCAATCTAAATATTTTGAAAGTGGCCATAGAAACGAGTGAAGATGTGGATGTTAAGCTCAAGGCAAAATGTGCTCATTTGTACATAACCTTCAAAGGCTTGGCCGAGACTCGAGAGCGTTGGAGTGTTGAGATTGGGAAGGATGTTGAACGAAGAGTAATAGTTAGAAGTGTCCTCAATGGAGAAACATGATACTTGTCTCTCCTCGGTAAGTTTAGGAGTGGTTACAATGCCAAGAAGAGTTCTATGACTCTCGGGAGGGGAGAGGAACGCCCCCTGCAGAGTTCAAAAATGCCAACTCGCAGTGGAGAAAAGGGCAAGAGTTCTAAAAAGCGATCTCGCTTAGTCTAGGCCTACGTGATCATAACTAATTAATGATAAGATCCAACTGATATATTATTTGGTGCGTCTGAAACTGTCAACATATGATAAGATCTACTTACTCAGACAGTGTTTTGTTTAAATAGACTTTGGGATTTTAGCAAATTAGCCACCTATTCAGTCTTTTAGCTACGGGAAAATCTCTCATCGGTTTATTTGTTAAGAGTGTATAATTAATTGGGATTTTATAGTATTTAGAAGTCATCCGAAAACAATTTCAATTACCATCGGATTGATCATACCTTCCTTTATTTTTGGTTTACATCTGAGAATGTATATTTGTATCCCCTGGGAGTAGATGTTCTTGTTTAGACTAAGAAGATAGTGGAAACTGGTGAAGATATTGTTTGCTTTGGCAATAAGAGTATTTTCAATCATCTGGTATTTAATGAATTTCTCTTAAATGTGGACATTTGGTTAGTCAGATTTCTTGGATTCTAAAATGTAAGCTTACATTTATGATTAAATTATAGAAAAGTGGTTAACACATGGAAGAGAGAAAAATGAAGGATGATAGACATAGCTTCTAGATTAAGGCATAGACAACCAAAACAAATGGGGCGGTTGCATCATAGGCAACAACATTTCCACATAGTATTCTCTCCAATTCCTTCATCCACTTGGCAAGCAGCATGTTAACCTACGTGCCCTTTAGATACATGGGTTCCATCCACATCATGATTATACATCTCATAGATATATTGACTAAGGTCATAAAACAAGTCATATCAACGACAAACCATTCGTTATGGTTCGATTGGTCATAAAACAAGTCATATCAAACGACAAACCCTTCATAAAACAAGCCATATCAAGTCATGTTGATGCTCTTATGGTTCGATTGGTTTTAGCACATTGTATTACAAGTTCCCTGGTTCTTGTAATGATAAGTTACTTGTTTGCTCAATTGAGGGAAAGAAATAGCATAAAGAAAGACGGGTTACTTAAGTTCTTTACTTTTCTTGTGGGTGTAAACTGTAAAGTGGATGACTGAACTATAATTTTAGTTTTTGATTTTGTTTTATAGTTCTTCACTATGTACGTTGTAGTGTTGTTGTGATGTTATGTCATTCTCCTCGTCATATAATTTTGCCAGTGTATGTAAGCATTGAGATTCCTTCTAACAAATTTTTGTTTTCTCTTTATTCATTTCAGGAAAAAAATTAATTGGTTCCGGAATCTTGTAAGTATTTTCTTCTTATTTTCCTCTTTGCACACCAATTCTGTGAATGGTTTTTTTTTTGTTGCTTCCATTTTCGTGTTTAACATGCTTGTTCGTTAATGTGAATAGGGTGTTAATCCCTTTATATTGGATTGTTAATGACTCATTTCTGTGTTGAAGAAAATTTAGTTGTTTACCAATGAAATCTGCACTCAAAATGTTTGTTTTCACTTAGAACCATTTTTTTTGGTTTGTCATTGCTGACTCTTCTCGTTTGTCTAGATGGTCATCAGATTCTGTACGTCATATCAGATTCTGTACTTTTCTTGTTGTTTGCAGATTTTGTTGGAGTTTCAGCTTTTTCATACTTTGCCACTTTCTCCTTTACTCCATAGTGATTTTATATAGCAATATGTTTTTGGCAATTACCTGAAATTTTAAGCAAAATGTTTTGTTTTTGCTTAGCAAGCTCATGCATTTTGTTTGTGGTTGGAACAATATTTTAAAAGTTTCTTTCCACAGGAAAAAAGACTTGGGTTGGTTGGAGATACAGTTTGAAGTCATCGGACATGAACAATAATAGGTACTAACTAAATATTACATTGTGCATTCTTTCTCACATTCTCATCATCTTTCTTGTTTTGTTTCTTGTTAGATAGATTTATAAAATAAGAATTTAAAGCGAACAATAGCTTCCTATTGAGAGTTGTGGATGATTTGGATTACTGCTGCAGGTTTCCTTGGGGCAGATAGACATTCGAAAACATGTTCCACGAGATCGAGCATACAATGAACCATTTTGGAGGCACGGTATCGGGTACAACTTGGGCAATCCCTGGTTTCGTATTTCCTCTTGAGGTTAGTTTACATTTGTTAGTTTATGATATGTAATTATTGTGTGGTGTTTCTGACATTTCTGCATATGTTTGTGGTTGTACTTATTGGCTTTTGAGTCAATACCGAAGTTGTACAGTAATTGCCGAAAGGCAATTCCAGACGCAGACCCAAGTTGTGCTCGGATGTGCAGGTCCCAGTTCCAGCAACCCAACATGAGAGGATATTCCTTCCCAACAATCAACAAACTTCTTAATAAAACTAAGGTTAGTTATACTCTGTCGTAATACTAGTATAACTTGCTAGTTATACTATATTTTTCGTAAAACTAGTACAACTAGCAAGTTATACTTTGTCGTAATACTAGTATAACTTGCTAGTTATACTATATTTTTCGTAAAACTAGTACAACTAGCAAGTTATACTCTGTGTTTTCTAATTTTTATAATTAGAGTTAGTCGTTGATTTATTTGTTTTGCAGGAGATTTTCAGTACCCTCTCTCCACGCACAGATGAAGAGTGCAGTTTGCTGTCTAAAATGACAGAAGAGGAGGATGATGAAACTCATGATCTTGATGTTGAAAGCTGGAGAAAATGTATCCGGTCTGGGAAGATAATTATGTTTGAAGCAATGTATAACCAGGATGTGGAAGCAAGATTATCTACTCCTCCTTCTGCTCCGACCCAAGCCCCAACTCCGCCTTCTGCTCCGACACAAGCCATGCATCCGCCTTCCGCTCCGAATCAAGCTGAGGTTATTGATATGCTGAAGGCATTAACAGACGAGGTTGATCAGTTGAAGAGAAGAATGGCATTGTTGGAACAGGTATAACTAGTATAACTTGTATAACTCAAATAACCCGAATAACTTGTAAAACTTGAATTACTGTTCAAATACAGGGTGCTGGTGGTGATAATGAACCCCATGATGTACCTGATCAATCTGCTACCGTTGATGCTCCACCCATTGATGTTGCACCCGCTGTTAGGCAGGTATAACTAGTATAACTAGTTTAACTTGCTTAGCTGTTCAACTGTAGGCTGCTAGGACTCGTGGATGTATTAGGAATGTATATGTGCGAACAAGTAAACGCACAACTGTATCTGACCCAAGTCCGGCAGTGACGAGGGCAAAGGCGAGGAATGTATAATTGTAGACCTAAGTTAAAAACTCATTTAGCATTTTGTGTTTAATTTATTTAAGGTTATGTTTATGTGTTTCAAACATGTTTAAGTCTTGAAGGTTATGTTTATATTTTCAAACATCATTAAGTGTTAAATGTTATGTTTATATGTTTCAAACATCTTTAAGTCTTGAAGGTTATGTTTATATTTTCAAACATCATTAAGTGTTAAATGTTATGTTTATATGTCTCAAACATCTTTAAGTGTCTAACATCACGCTAAATATTACTATGCTTAAAACAACATCAGTTCTACTAGTTATACTTCTACTAGTTATATTAGTTATACTAAAATAACTTGAATTTTGACAATCTTACAAAGGACCGAAATATTTTTCGACCCTCTCTACAAGCTTAACAACCACTGCATTTTGCTCCCACATCTCCTTCTTCAGCATCGCCACCTCTGCCTTGTACAACTCTATCTTTTTCTCCATCTCCTCGATACTACTTTTCAGATTCTCACATTCTCCTTTTATAGCTTGATCCCAACTTGTTTTCCTGTGGAGGCCATCGTTCTGTCGGTGGAAACAACATCAGTTCAACTAGTTATACTAGTTATACTAAACTAAACAACTTCAGTAGTTAGAGTACATAAGTAATACTAGTTATACTAGTTAGACTAAACAGCATCGTTTGTACCTTATGCACTCGACATTTGAAATAGATCTTGTTACGGGCATGTTCATTTGTTCTTTCCATGATGATAGCTTCACCACAGGGACATTCATGAGGAATTCCCCCTTCACTATCCATGACGTATTCAATTCGCCTAAACATTTCACGGGTTTCTTCCTCGGAGTAGTCGGTGTCGTCCTCTTCGGTCCAAGACACCATGTAAGACCTAAAAGAAAAGAAAAACATAAACAAAATTGACGAATCTAAAATCAAAGCCCAACATTTTTTTCTACAAACCCTAACAAGAGAGAAGAACTTACTTTTGGAGAAGAAGTCGAGAGATAAGACAAGATTGGAGAGAGAAGAGGATAGATAATCTAATAGACAAGGGGTGAGAGAAGATTTCAAGAGATGAGAGGAGAAATTGTTGAGAGAGGTGAGAAAATGAGTGAGAGAGGAGGGTGGAGGTGCACCGTGCGAGGGAGAGAGGCAATAGTGAGGAGGAGAGAGAAAATCCTTTTTTTGTTTATATACCCACAAAATTAGGTCTGCACGTGTCTCAATGAAAATTTCAGATCTGGGCGCCAAACAAAAATATCTAGGTTTTCGACCTAGTTATACTACTAGTTGCATGTTATACTAAATGACTACTAGTTATACTTTCGATGATTTTGAATTAAAATTAGTTATACATATCCTAATAAATTTATTTTTTAGTTGTACAGTGAATTATGACTCTAAGTGTTTTATGTATTTAAATTCTAGAATCAATATATATTCCTAGAACTTAGAGAGTCACACTAATGTAAACTTAGAAAGTCACACTAAAACTATAAGGAATATGGTGGACTAATGTAATTAAGTCTAAAAATCTTATTTTAATTTTATTCTTAAGTTATGTATAGAGTCTCATTATAGATTATTTTAATGTGAAACTACAAATACTAGAAACATAAAAATACAAATACTAAGAACTTAAAAGTACAAAAATAAAACCAAACAAACTTACAAAACAAAACTTATTTAAGAACATAATATAAATTTAAATGATAATCTATTCTGAATTGTATTAGTGTATTTATGTCTGATGATTATGCGGGGCGTGTTCATATTTGACACGCCTCTATGTAAGCTTTCGTTTTAGTTTTATTTTGAAAAATATGTCAATTTAACCTTGAGCTTTTTCGAAAATGGTTAATTAAACCTTATAGTTTGGATTTTAATCTTATTAAAAATCTTATTTTAATGGACTAATTTTATTTTTAAACTATAAGAATTTAGTTTCATTATAGATTATCTTACTTGTAAGAATTTAGGAAATACCCTACTTTTTCTAGTTTCACGAGTTTTACACATAGAGTCATAAGGCTATTAGGAAATACCCTAGTTTTACTAGTTTCACGAGTTTTACACATACACACACAAATCACTGATTGACCTCATCTTCTGCTAGGTATCTGAATATTGGCGATTGGAACCTTTGTCTCGGCCTCCTTACGTTTGATGATCTCGGACGTGTCTCTCCTACCGATGGCATCCTTTTCACTTTTCTTCTTCCCGTTTTAATAATCCTGTCAGGTGGTTTGATTTCTTTGTCTTTGAAATCGGCAACTGTGTACTGCCTACTACACTGCATGAATTTCCAACCAACTATAGATTTGTTGGTATTAGACGCATGAGCTCTCACATTGTGTGACATATGCCATATGCAGTACCCATGATGGGCTTCTGGATACACATTACCTATGGCGCTGATGAACCTTGCATTCCTATCACTTACAAATACCAATTCGGAAGAATCTGGTATGACAGTCTTCAAAGTCTGGAAAAACCATGTCCAACTAGCATCGTTCTCTCTATCTAGTACACCATACGCAATTGGATAATAATGCTGATTAGGATCTTGAGCAATGGCAAAAACTAATACACCACCATATCCGTTTTTGAGGAATGTTGCATCTACAATAATCACTTTCCTTATCACTCTAAACCCCTCGATGCTTACTCCGAAAGCTATGAAAAGGTACTTGAACTTCCCATTCTCATCTACTTGCACATGTGTTACTGTACCCATATTTGCCTTCTGTAACTCGTATAAATAGGAATGTATCATCTTGTAGCTTTTTTCCGGAGTGCCATGCAGTCTATCAATAGCAAGTTTTCTCCCTCTCCTCGCGGTGGAGTACGATATACTCACTCCAAGTTTTGTCTTCACAAGACCCATGATAACCTTAGGAGTTGGAGTGTTCATTTGTCCGGGAAAATCCTCTTGCAAGACACTTGCAACTATTTCTGGCGTGCAGTGCCTCTTTGTGCCACTACTCTCGCTCCGACTAGCCCGAGAGCATGTATGCATCTTTGTGTACTTTATAAACCTGAAAATATCCATATTTCTAATCTTTAATGCTCGTACACCCCATTTGTAGCCTTCTTTATCACATACAATCCACAACCGACTGGGTTCAGATCTTTTAATAGCAAAACAAAAGTTGTTGACAAATGATCCTCTATCCACAACTTCTTGCAATGTCTTCTTATCTTTAAATTCTTGATGCAAACTCAAACCTAAGACGTCTTCCCATTCCTCTGCAAACTGACTACTCTCTAAAACGGGTGGACGTTCTGCATAGACATCACCAATATCCGATCTCTCAACACTAATATCCACACTTCCATCTTCTGGCTCAATTTCATTCTCTCTAACTGGTGGAGAATATACTGTAATAGCAGTTGCTCCTCCCTCACCATCATTACAACCAACAGAGCTTTGAACTGCTATCGACACTTGTCTCGACATTCTTTCCCCAGGTTCTTCCGATCTAGTTATGACATCCACGAACAATGTTGCTGTACTACGATTATATTCATCAATGTAGGCTAGATAACCACACACATCCACATCATCACATATACTCACTTCAACCTCATCTCTGACCGTAGGTCGGTGGAACCTCAACTGTAATCTAACCTTACTTTCATCTAAACCAAGCCTCTGATATAGACATTCTTCAATCATCGACAAAGTGATATCCTCTATCGCGTGCTTCATCAATATACAACTAACACGGTCGTTGCATTTAAACCATATCACGACTTTGTTGTTCATAATGCCCTGCTAAAAAAAAATTGATTCAGTTTTGTATAACTTATGTAGTTATACCAGTTTTACTTGTATAACTTAGTAGTTCTAGCAGTTTTACTTGTATGACTTATGTAGTTCTACCAGTTTTGCTTGTACAACTTATGTAGTTCTACCAGTTTTACTTGTATAACTTATGTAGTTCTACCAGTTTTGCTTGTATAACTTATGTAGTTCTACCAGTTTTGCTTGTACAACTTATGTAGTTCTACCAGTTTTACTAGTATAACTTATGTAGTTCTACCAGTTTTACTAGTATAACTTATGTAGTTCTACCAGTTTTACTTGTATAACTTATGTAGTTCTACCAGTTTTACTTGTATAACTTATGTAGTTCTACCAGTTTTGCTTGTACAACTTATGTAGTTTTACAAGTTTTACACCACGTTTCACCCAATTGTGACCATATTCAATCAAGTCTTATACAAGCCAAATTCTACCAAATTAAGAAAAAAATAAAATAATAGTTTAGTACAAAAATAATTCTACCAAATTATGAAATTAAGCTTCTTCACCAGCCCAATGCAAAAATGCAACTAAAGAATGTACAACTGATTCAGTTCTGTATATCTGGTATAACCGTATAACTGATTCTAATTATACTAGTTTAACTATCGTAGAAACCAACTCTTATCAACTCAGATTCCATTGATCATTTAGGCAGTTCTAAATCTATAATGCGCTATGTTTCAGCCTATACATTACAATTGTTACCAATGTCAAGTCTTATTAGAGCTAGATTCTACCAAATAATCAACTATGAAATTAAGCTTCTTCAGCAGCCCAATGCAGAAATGCAACTAAAGAATGTACAACTCATTCAGTTCTATATAATTGATTCTAGTTATACTAGTTTTACTATCGCAGAAACCGACTGTTATCAACTCAGATTCGTTCGCTTGGGCAGTTCTAAATCTATAAGTGCACTATGTTTCAGTCTAGCCCTAGTCTATGTTACCAATCTTAAGTCTTATTCGACCCAGATTCTACCAAATAACGAAAGCAAAATTATCAATTTCAAGCTTAAAATTCAATTTTCAATTGACTTTCTTATGCCCAAACTGGAGAGGCAAATCAATAATGAAGCTATGGAGATTAACAAACAACGGCTACGGCAGGAGAGTAGGCGGAGGCGGCGGCGGTGCACGTCGGAGCCGGCGGCGGTGCAACTCGAGACCCCAACGGAACTGAAAGACCCGATTGAGGAGGAGAGAGAAGCTAAGGGAGGAGAGAGATGAAAGAGAAGAAAACTTTATATTTTTAATAATTAATTATCATTAAGGGAATTTTGGGAATATCAAGTTTCATTAATATGTTTGTATATAAGAGATTTGGTTTGTATATAAGAGATTAAAATTTTGAAAGATTGGAGTTATGAGATCATTGCCCCAAGGAGGAGTCCATCGTCTGAATACTAGATTCCAAAGAGCCCCACTAATATACAATTAAATTTTTTAATCTAGAATAAATATTACATAACATCAAATAAAATATCTTACAAACAAAAAATACATAATTTTTAATACAAATTACAAGATGAAAGACAAACTACAAATTTTAAGACAAATTAAAAAATTAAAGACAAACTACAAAATTAAAAACAAATTACATAAATACGAATATTATAGGTTGTTCCACAATACTAGTACACAGGTAAATCTGATTCGGAACCTCCAATATCACCATAATATTGTCCATAAACATTTGGAAGAATAGGAGGTTCTTGTTGTGGTTGTTCTTGATTTCTTTTTCGTATGATTCTTGTTTTCTCAAATCTTAAAAACTCACGCGTAATAACATCATCAATATTGTTTAAATTTGTTAGCAATATATTGTTTTCTATCTCATGTTCTTTCAAGGCTAATTTTTTTGCTTGGTTTTGCATACGTAAATTCTGCAACTCATAAGTCTTCTCTCTAGCTGATGCACTTCCTTTCTAAAAAGAAAGAAGTTTTTTCATTTGATGAAACCACAAAATCACGAGATGAATTGTTATTACCTTCGACCATTTTTCTTTTAAGTTTTGCTTTCTTTGATCCAATGGGGCGTTGTGATGAAGTTGATCCACCATCTTCACTACTTAAATTGATTGAAAACGAAAATAGTCCATGAGATTGTGATATCGGAGATCCAATTGTTTCACTTCTTGCAGTCGGAGTTTCTCGGAGCCGATGTGGACATTATCGGTAAACTTTGGAATGTCGTTCATCAAAACCCATACATGATCAAATTTAAAACCTTTTTGAGTTTTGGATCTTGTATCAGTAAGCGTTTTGCTTTATCCATCTGTGACATAAAATTATGTTAAAAATCTTATATAATAAAATATCTTATATAATAAAATTATGGAATACTTACAATGTCTTGTTCGGACGCTCCACTTGGATGCATATTCTCTACTTGGTTCACACAACCCTTCAAACTCCTAACTGCATAGATAATAACACACATCCTACCTTGTAGAGATATATTGCTTCTAATCTCCTATCTTTTTTTTTCATTGTAACTCTTTTTTTTCATTGTAACTATTTCCTATCTTTTCCCATAACTTCCGCAGAGATTGGTTATTGCTAGTTATTGGATCTTGTGATATTACCAAATACACTTGAGATAACAGTTCATCTTCTTGTTGAGAGAAAGATGAGCCTCTATTTTTTTCCATATTTTTTATTCGAATGTAAGAAAATGATTGAAGTGTGAACCTTTCTTTCATCATGAACAATTATTTATACACAACCATTTTTCTAGATGATAAGATAACATTGGATTCCAGTCAATCGATGGATAACAAAGAGATAAAATAAACGGTGTAGATTTAATTAACAGATTTTCTAGAATTTAAGATAACATTGGATTCCAATCAAACAGTGGAAAGTAAGAAGATAAAATAAACGGAGTAGATTTAATTCACTGATTTTCTAGATGTTAAGATAACATCGGATTCCAATCAAACGGTGGAAAGTAAGAAGACAAAATAAATGGTGTAGATTTAATTCACCGATTTTCTAGATGTTAAGATAACATCGGATTCCAATCAAACGGTGAAAAGTAAGGAGACATAAATGAATGGTGCAGATTTAATTCACGAATCTTCTTATCTTCTTAACAAGTAATTATGTACATATATATACACATAAATTGGGCTTGTCAACGTTGCAAAAAGTTATTGCTGCTATTGGAATTTTGTCATACGGTGTACTTGCTGATGCCACAGACGAATACATTAAGATAGGAGAGTCCACAACAATTAAATGCATGAAGCGCTTTTGTCGAGCAATTGTCGCCATTTTCTCAGAGTGGTATCTTCGATCACCAACAGCAGAGGACGTCGCTAAGCTTCTCAATATCGGTCAACAACGTGGATTTCCCGGAATGTTGGGTAGCCTTGATTGCATGCATTGGAAGTGGAAAAATTTTCCAAGTGGTTGGGCATGACAATTCAGTGGTCGTAGCGGAGCACCCACAATTATTCTTGAAGCAGTTGCCGATTATGCTCAATGGATATGGCATGCTTATTTTGGTATGCCAGGAAGCAACAACGACATTAACGTGTTGAAATCATCTCATCTATTTTCAAAGCTTGCTCAAGGTACTGCTCCTCCACCCAATTACAATATTCAAGGAAAAGAGTATAATATGGGTTATTACTTGGCTGATGGCATTTATCCAAAATGGTCAAGTATTGTTCAAACTATAAGTAATCTGCAAGGTCAAAAGAAAAAATTGTTTGCAGCACGACAAGAAGCATGTCGCAAAGATGTTGAACGTGCATTTGGAATTCTTCAATTTAAGTTTGTTATCGTAGTAGGATCAGCATGTTTTTGGCAAAAGAAGACCTCCATAATATAATGACGGCATGCATTATAATGTATAACATGATAATCGAGGATGAACATGATCTCAATGCACCAATCACAGATTCAAGATTAGCACCAGAGACAACAGTTGAAATGGCAGTAAATCAAAATACGCGTTTTCAACAATTTTTAGTTTGCAATCTAAAAATCAAAATACATATAGAATTCTGTGGAAAGCCGTATTCGATGTCAATTTTTCGGGGTCTTAAAGGGGCGTGGAAACACATAAGAACTCTTGAATAGAAATGGAAAAGAGATGTAACTCCAGTTCCTTTGGAAATAGGAAGATCTTTGGCGCAAGAATAAAAACTCAACAGTTACACCTACTTGTTCGACACTATATTTTGATTCTGCCCTTCGAAGCCGAGCCCCTGCACAGGGGCTTAGGTTCCAACTCGAACTACAGGGGTTCTATTGCCTACCACACCTTATAGCGTTGCCTTCCGGCTGAGTGAGCTCATTGGCGAATCAATTCATTTGAAAGAGCCCTTCGAAACGGATTAATTGATCATATATGGGAGCATTACGGAAGTATTAATATTTAATATTGATATTATTTGTGTAATATATTTTTTTTTATTATATGTGTAATTTTAAATTATTATGCAACTTTATATTTTCGTGTAATGTTTAATTGTATGTTTTATGTATAATTATGAAATTTTATTATCTTTTTAAACTATTATTATCGTTATGGACTATAATACAAATTACCAATAGTTGTAAGGTTTTTCTGAAGATCATTGTTGGAGTTCACTCACCTTAAAACTTCATTTTGAGGTTTCACCACCCTCAAAATGAGGATTTTTGTTGGAGATGCCCTTCATAAAATTAATTGGTTCAGTTGAAATTAATCGGTTCAATTTATTAATTGGTTTAAAAATCACTTGGTTTAGTTAGAATTAATCGGTTCAATTAAATTTAAATTGGTTCAAATTAAGATTATATTTTGGTTGACAGTGGTCCAACTTATACTTTACTTTGGTTCACATGATATTATAGGTGATATCAATTGGTTCATTTAAGTAATATTATATTCAAGTAATCTTATATATTGGTTTACGTTTTTGAATTATTATGTATCATTGATATTAAAATTCATTGTTGCTTATATTCAGGTGAATCATACGATTAGTTCATTTCTATTAGTACAAGAAAGATCGGTTCATCGATAATTGTTAACATTGATTGGTTGATTGGTGGATTTTGTTAAACTTTGATATCACTAATATGGTATATGTAATGGTAACAATAATCTTATATTATGAAACCAAAATTGCTATTGATTTAATTTAAATCTCTTAATTTGCATAATAGATCTCACAATTCTAGGATCATAACTAAACATGTTGAATTTGTTATCTATGACTACATTATAAAATCAAAATTGTATAAAATAGGTAAAATGAAAATAAGTGTTTGTTATCGTTATAAATGTACTATAACACCATAAATCTGTTTTGTTCAACTATTTACAATTAAATTACAGTAGGTTAAACTAATTATTTATTAAAATTGCTAAAAGAATGAATTTTCCTTGTAAACTAAATTCCAAAATTTTAGGAGTGTCTAACAATGTTTTAAGCTTAAAATCCGATGTCTTAGCCCAATCAAATAATAAAACAAAATCTAGTATTGGTAGACTGTTAAAAAACTCAGAAATCGATTATAATCTTACTATAAAAATCAATTATAATCTTACTATAAAAATCAAGTCTAATCTTACTATACAAGCCTAATCTTATTTATTAGATTAATTGAGTTTAAATTAAATCAATTGACGGTTTGGTTTAAGTTATTTAGTAAACCAACTATCTTATTTACGGTTTAAGCTTCTTCTCTTTATTCCATCTCTTTATGCAGACCTCGATACATGTATTTTCATTCAATTCAATCCTATCTTCTCTCTCAGTTCTTTTATGTCTTTAACCAATTTGATAATTAAAATCGATTTCAAAATGAAGAAATGCTTTGATATTCAATTTCAGACTCCGATAAAGAAAACAATTAGAAATATGACCAACTTGATTTATAAACACAAAGAACAGCGATGCTTCAAATTGCAAAGACAATCAAAAATCGATTTCGACCTCCACGTAATTAGGAAAAAGAATAACTCAAAAGACCGCATTATTGGCACACATTATGAGATTGTAACATTGATTTAATAGATTAAAACCAGCTAGAATGCATGTTGCTTATATGATTTTCCAGAATAAAACAGACTCATTAATGTGCCAATCCTATAATCTAGATTCACATTCACGCACGTTAACTTATCGTTGGACACGTCTTTTGAATTTTACGCTCTTCTTTGATATTACACTTGAGCTAATAAATAATTTTTTTATTGTAATTATCAAATTCCATCAATATCATTTCAGCCGGGAATAAGATCTAAGCCTTTTTTTTATAATTTGTTTGATATCTTATTATTATCTATTAATTTTTTTTATAACTTAGAAATTCTCAAACTTTATGAAAGGAGTTTAGATTATTCTCCTGAAAATTGTGCAGTCCACGGATAAACTCTTTTTCTGGTTATTCAAATAAGCCAAAAACATGGACTCATATCCATATAAGGGTTACAAGAAAAATGTGTTTTAGTTTCACATAGCAGAGAAATAGAACATAGAAACTCTTTAAAATTCTATCCCATCTTTTACCACTTGACCACAAACTTCTTGTTATTAATATCTTATTGTTATATGATCATTTGTTTAACAAGAAGAATTCAGATACCCTTAAACATAGATAATAAAATATTATTGTGTGCAACAAGCCATACAATCGCGCCTTTTGCTACATTCTTTCTTTAGACACATTTTTACGTATTCTGGGTTAATACTTTGGTTCGGGTTTTTCCCCATCCTGCATATAATAAAACTCACAATTTCAACGTTTTAATAATAATATATGAATCTAAATGAAAATAGTGATATGTGTGTAAGAAATATACGATGGTGAAGAGTTTGGTGTTTGAGGAAAGTTTGATATGTTTTCATCAAAATCCATTCCATTACATTCTTTTAGATGACAATTTATCATTATCAATATCATCGTAACAATCATAACACACAGCTTTTACATCATCTTCACAAATGTCATTACATTGCATTTATGATTATTTTAAAAGTTTGACTTTACTTGAATATGAGACTTAATTAATTTTTTGATATACCTTCTACCTTTTAATTTATAGCAGTCAATTAGGTTGTTAAATTTTCTAAACTGTATATACATATATATTAATCTCTATATCGAATTACGTTTTACTCGGATGGTTAAAATGATTCAACTAATGAATTTAGCATTAGAGGTTCAAAATGGCAGAGACTGGGGTTTGCCTATCTGTTGATCCAATTTTTATTATTTTTCAAAAAATGTATTAAAGTAATTAATTAAAATGTTTTTTAAAAAATGTATCATACATGTTTATCATTATGAAAGCATCTTTATCAATGGGTTCTCTATGAGTTTCTTAACTTAGATATAAAATAATATCTAATAATATTTTATTACAAAAATTTCTTAATGAAGTGCTTTGGGTTTTGTTTAATTTTCCAGAAGCGAATGTCCATGTATTTCAGGTTTAAGAATTAATATAACTATGATTTTGACCCCAAAAAAATACATAAAAAGAACTTTGTGGGGTTTTAGACCAATTTGAGAGTTCGCTAATTACTTCACCAACATTTTTTAGTGTTTACGCATTTTTATACATCTTAGAAATGAATAACTGTCTTATTTTTCTCAAACAACGTTAATTTATTTCAGTTCATCCAATTATCAATCGACATCTAAATTCTTTTAAGGTTTTTAATACAATCTATAATTAAACTTTTTTAATCTAAAATATACAGCTTCTTATAATTATTTTTCTTTATTATTATTTGATATATCTTTTATCAAAAAAGATCTAAATATCTTTAAACATCAACATAGAATATTATTGCATGACGCCTTTAAACACATCTTTACACAATTTGGGTCAAAAGTTTGCTCTGGCATTCTATTCCTCGGTTTTGAATATAACAATAAATCAGAATTTCAACATGATTATTTTATTTAACAAAAAAACATGATTATCTTATAATGATTAGTTAAACTAAAAAGAATCGAAGTGAAAATAGAGATATGTTACTGTGGTGAAGATTCCGGTGTACGAGGAAAATTTGATATGTTTTCATCAAATTCCGTTCCATTGCATTCTTTAGAACCAATCATTATAAATGTCATCATCATACACAACTTTCGCATCATTTCACAAATACTTTTTCCTTTAATTTGTTCACAAATATGTTTTCGTTATATATATAAAATCAAATTTGATCGACCCAACAAATATAGATAATTATATTTATACGAATATTCCACATTCAAAATTAAATGGATTCAAAAGAAAACTTAATCATTTCCATAATAATAAGCAACAAAACGAAATAGTCCACAATCCATAGAAAAGAAAAGAAGTTGAGTCAACTAATTTTTATTTCTTATTTTTGTTTTAAAGTTGACTCAACTTATTTAAATAAAAAGAAAAGAAAAAAACTTCTAGACTGAGATGTAAACATAAGAAGAAACAATCAAAAGCAATAGTAATATCTTAGATATTGATAAGTTAACGGAACTAGATTTTAACGGTGACGGCGAACTTGCTTTCGGTAATGAAGCACTCCTCTTCGGAATCGTAACAGTAACAGTTGTGGTTGATGGATTTTTGGCCGGAGACTTTGTCGGTGAAGTTTTTGGTTGTTTTACAGACGGAGAAACTGCAAAAATATATTAGTTTTCAATAAATAAAAACTTAAAATAAAATATTAGAAAATAGATAATTTCTCCATTTCTGAAAGAAAGAAAATTTTAAAATTTTTACTATGTTCTTTTTTAACTTTGATTTTAAAATAGATGTTTATACACATTTTAATTTACTTTTTGTTAAAATATTCGGATCAAAATCCTAGTTGTGAACCCACATCCTTTTTATATATGCCATTTTTTCTGCATAAAAAAAAAAACTCAGATCTCTCAAGCTATTATATCTGTTGAGCTAACTCGTTCGGACACACTTTTTTAATCAATTTATAATAACAAATCAAAAACTTTTAAAAAATATTAATTCTATTGAATTAGCATTGGTTTTAAATTACAGAAATTTGTTTTCTCAATTTCCAAAAGCATCATTAAATATGTGTAAATATTTTAGAAAATTCATCATTCATAAGACTTGAAACTTACCCGGTATTGATACCGGCGGGGTAGCTACATCTGCAAAACAATAAACTAAAATATAATTAATATTCCAAAATTATCATTCAAATAAAAAACCAAAAAATGATTTAAAAAAAAATATATACCACAATGAGGATTAATTGGGACATGGCAAACAGAAGACAAAACTAAGGCTTTTGTATTATCAATATCGAAACCCATAGAGCGACTACTCTCTAAAGCAGAGCAAAGACATTGAGGATTATATTGAAGCACAGTTTTGATCCCATCACAACATGGTTTGGTCGGGATTGTATCTGTTGATCCAACTGTCAAATAAGACAGACAATCCACCATACTGTAGATTACGCTTGAACAGTCGGAGTTTGTTGGTTCCGATGTCGGAGACATGACCGGTGACTGTGACGGCGGCGATACATAGTCTGATGCATTGGAGGACAATGATA
>JAKUCM010003774.1:0-29625 GCA_023374145.1 Lepidium sativum | reverse complement strand
AAACACAGTTTGGCATTTATGTTGCCATATGAAATGGTTCGGTCATCTTTTACAATGTCACGATTTGACGGTCAATGTCTCATCAAGATCGTCATCATCGTCTTCATCATCTCCATATTCCATCAGCTTTATCAACGTATCTGCAACATTAAGGCGTCATTGATTACAAGTCTGATGTCTGACGTTAGGTTATGCTAAGTTACCGTTAATCACCAAGAATCATATAAATTACCTGGAACAGGATTTGGTTTCTTTAGAGTGATGTGGTCCTCCAGTAATCCAGAAGGTTCTATTGTCTGCGTAAAACGCGGTGGTGGAGGAAGCATGCTTCTTGATGATGGAGACATCGTTTTAGAAGGTGGTGGTGGGGGAGGCATGCTAATTGATGTTGGAGGAGACATGGTCTTAGAAGGCGGTGGTGGAGGAGGCATCACAGATCTTAGTGAAGATGGCGATCGAACTCTATTTGCTAATGACTCTTCAGCTATATTCTTCGAAGCAATTTCACCTGCCAGTGCTAACTCCGACTGTCGCAACAAATTGGGTGAAACAGAACAGTCATCGCCATATACACAGATCAAAAACGACCATGCAATTAGAAAACTATGAAAGCTTAAAGAGTAAAGCAACCACTTCAATATTCAGGAAAACATTTACCCAAAGCTAAGCTATAAAAAATGTATTTTGTGTAACCGTTAAGCTTCATGAACTCATTTGAATTCAAACAGTAACAAGCTTACTAACATCCTTATACACACAAGTTGAAAATTGGAAAATGATGCAGCTCTTTGGTTCCAACATCAACCTAAGCTACGCATGTTCTGGTCACATTCATGTTAATTTTCTCAAACTTCATGCACAAATTCCATCTACGTTTGAGAGTAAGCCTATTCAACCATGGATAAGGGCATCTGTCGATGTCAGTAATGGCAACCTAAATGCAAGGTACTAAAGTGCAGATACATTGAATAATGCAAAAACTGCATGCACACAACGGACACATGTCATGTCTGTTAAAGACGTCCTGATCGTCAAGTTGAAGCGAGAATGACTGCACATCACATGGTGTCTCCAGTATTAAGAATACCCTGTGAAACATGTAAACCAATGGCCCACGGGTCCAGAATCAGCTAGTTAACTTCTTAGAAGTTCAGAATAATACCTGGGATAATATGGAAAAAAAATTAGCAGAGGATAAATCATCACAAAGAAACTGAAAGAACGCATTAGAAACCATGAGTTTCACGTTTCCAAATAAAAATTATATACAAGATCGCAGTTGCTTATTAAAATAGATTGCATAGACTGGTTGAAAGTTTTAGACGCAGTTGAAAAGAACAGACATGTGCACATATGACATACTTAAAAATGATCCACGCTAGGCTTCACAGGCAGTAAAACATTTTACCTTCATCACATTAACCAAATTATTTCGAATCTTGTCCATGTAAAACACTTACATGATAACTTTACTCATAAACTAATGCTACTCGCTTACAAATACCCAATACTTGCAAAATTTTATTTCAAACAACTACAAGTCACAACTATCTCATGGTTACTTAGTTATAGAAGAGTCCCAGGTTTAGACCAATCCCCTTCTCCTACAAAATCATCGCAGATGAAAAAATAGATCTTTTACCTGTTTCGCTTTTGCTGGAACCTTACTATCAATTGGTAGCTCCTGAAACTTTCTCTTTTGAGGTGGACGTTTTTCCTTTTCTGTACTTGAAATAGCACTTGGCTTTGATAAGGACGTAGGTGTCACCACAGAAGGGGGCACAGTCGAGATAACAGGATAAACTGATTGTTTAAGGACTTGAGCAACTTGTTGAAGGGGTGTGGCTTGAGGGTATATTCCAGCATACCCACTGTAGCTAGTTCCCCCAGCCACGGGCTGTATGTAATCGACTGGACTTGGTTGCAAGTGCCCACCATTTGACATTCCTAGTGGTTGCATCACTGGAAACTGAGGATAAAGACTTGTTCCTGGAGGAACTGAAAACGGACTAGCAACGCTTGGTGGTGTTGTGATGGGTGTCATCAAACCATATGTTGAAATTAAATTTGGCTTTTGCTCTCTTTCAGAACATGGAGCTCCAGAAAGCAGTTGCTGTGGTGGTGGTACTGCACCATACACCTTGCTTGAGTAGACCCTGAAACATTTTGTAGAAATAAACCAAATAAAGTTACAGCTCAACTTTTTAAAACCAAAGTGGTTTCAAATCTACCAGTAAGACAAATGAAAATGTTTAGTGACAAAAAGATGATGAAAAAACAGGTAGAAACCCTATTATATCTGCCAAATATTGAAGATAATCTAGAAGGTGAAAATAACCTTGAAGCACCAAATTCTACACTGATTGTATCCATAAGATTTTCAGCTAAGCGTTTTGCATCATCAATGCTCTTGGGGTTGCTGCCGGACAAAAATAAATGTAATGGTAGCTGGGCATCTGCAATAATGCGTTTAACAAAGCTGCACCTTAAAAAAGTATTTGAATCTAACCATCTTATGTAAATAACACCTTCATAAGTAGAGAAAGAAAAACACCAATGAAGCAGATATTACCTTCTCCGTGTTGGTTCTCAAGGCTTCCTGAACCACGCCCTCTTAGAACAACAGTTGCTCCTGTTTCATTCATAATGTGATTTATATACTGGTCCTGCATGTAGGAAAGCCAAACACCACCAACAGAAAAAAAAAGTTCTCTCCCGATTGCACGGAGATGTCAGAGAGAGCTTCAACATTAGAATCTCTCGAATTCATGGAAAGAGAAAAAGATATGCAAATATTAATTAAAGATACAATTCTAACACGAGTTGGCTAACACTTCTATTAGTCGATACTACTGTATATTCAATTCTTTTGGTGTAATATAAATATAACAAAGGGGGGCGATTGGAGGAAGGCTCACATTAGGCCCACGAATACGAGAAGCAACATTGGATGATGGGTCAGCTTCAAAACCCAAATACACACATGTGCTCAGTATCTGGAATCATGGTTCAGTCAATTACTCCCCTAAATACATAAGTTTGGTAAATACAAGAAAGGAAGGTTCACATGATTTACCTTGACTGTCTGTGAACCAATTAACCCAGCATGTGTATTTGATTTCTGTTTCATCATCTCCTCAATTATAGCTGCTGCACGATCAACTGTTAAAATACGTTCTGCAGTCTCTTTTAACTACAATTGCAATAACAATCGTTAATAGCAAGCCAACTCCTGAAAGACTCAGAGGTTAGATTAAGTTTTTTTGATATGGAAACAAGGTGATTCTACAAGCCATAAAAATTTACTTTCTGCCCTTCACATGCGAGACATCTATACTATTTCTTAAACATCCTGACATCATTATAGTTTCTATCAAAAACAGAAATCACACAAGTAAACACTAATCGTTAGCCTACTCCTGATGATCTCCTTTTGACTAGTGGTCTGTTAAGCTAAAAAAGACAACATACATGAGCAGCAGCAGATATGTGAAGATATAACGGCTTTTCACCATCAAGAGTTGCATTCGGAGGACGATACTTGCCCCTACAAAAGAACTTCACTGATTAAATCTAGAAAAGACTATTCGGTAAAGCTTTCTTCTCAATGAGTTAGACGTTGGACAAACCTAGTAATCACCACAGCACCAGTAGACTTCTGAATCTACAAGACAAATAGTTGTTGAAAACTAGAGAAGGGGAAACTGTATCTGAATATGAAGAGAAAATCATACATACTTCCTCTTGAGTTGAGCGTTTAGTAAGCTTGTGCCTAAGAGAAGCCTCAGCATCGTTGATTACAATTTCTCGTGCTATTGTTAACTCATCCTGGATTTTGGGCTGGATGGACATGGAAAAAATTACAATGAATCACCATGTTCGAATAACAGGATAAAAATAACAACAGCTAGTTCAGTAAACAGTCAATAATGTTAAGGTCATAAACACAGTCACCACATTTATGGAACCTCATACATGAAGAGAGGAAACTAGACCAACACATGATAAACGACTAACCATGGGATTTTAAAAATTCAAGTGACACAACAATTTTATGGAGGTGGCAAATTAGAGTTCACTAAAGAACATGTAACAAGACACCAAATTATATCAAAATATGACACATCATCTATGCCATAATGCATAATGCAATCTAAGTCACAAAAACGTTAACCACCAAAATAGCTATAACAAACCAGTCAAAGCGTAAGAGCTATTATTTACTTGATTAATATTTGGAACTACCGAAGGTACAAAAAGTTTTTGTAGCAATGGTGCCATAGTTGCAATGCTTGCTGAAACTGTGTTTAAACAAGCCGTAGCAGGAACATTCATAGTGTTGCTTAAAGGGAGTAACTGAGGAAGCTTAACTCCAGCCGCAACGAGCGGCTCCGCTGGCTGATCCCATTTTCTCTTTCTCCTGTCATCAAAATCCCAAAGGTTAGTTAACAACTAAAGATGCAGATTGGTTAGAAGTCTAGAGAGATGAGCATATCTTTAACATCGAGTTCAGAGCCGAAAGCAAAAACAAAAACAAAAATCCTTGTTCAGAACATAGATTCCAACCAGAATCAAAGTAGTTAAAGCAACAATTCAGACAAGGGAACAATAGGTGTCAAGTAATTAGCTTAAGATGTAAAAATCAATTTCACTAAAAATGCATCAGTTTAAGATGTCATTAGCTGATAATTGAAATGGTTAAAGTTGGTACCTTTGCCTCGTCCGAGAAGCATCGTTAGTTACAGCCAAGTCACTCGGAGAAACCCTAGCCTCATTGCAGTCCTCTGTCATCTTACAGACAAAAAAGTTGGCTGGAAGGGATGTCAAATCGCAGGATTCCGAAGACAGAATGTAAGGAAAATAGGTTAATGACAAGGATCAAGTCAATTGAAGAAAGCTACCAAAAAGATTTAGGATTAGGAATCATGTTTTAAGTTTTTTATAGTGGGCAAAAGCAATTATGGAAATGGATTTAAAGGTAGAAGTTTTCAAAAAGAGACAGTATTTATACCGGAAACAATGCAGAAAAATGAATCTCAAAGTATTTGACTGATGGTTCCAGCAAAAGAAGTACAGCTGAATTCAAAATGGCTTCTGGAACTGTATCATATCAAGCAACAAACAACTCAAGGTCAAGTAATAACAATGATCGTGTTCCAATATGTCGGGGAAAGAATGAAGTCTGCAACAAACCCAAATATAAGGTTGCAGGAACATGTAAATGAAGATGATCAAAGAGAAATTTGCCCACAAGTATTGAGTTCGAATTGTAGAAACAACAAAAAGCTATCTTTGAAGTTTCTGAGGCTTACCAATTCTGCTTCCTGCAAAGTAATGGTAATCCAGGAATTCTGTGCGAGAATATGAATTGGGTATGTTACTAGTGATTCTCTTTGAATCTCATGATCATGTGAAGCATCAATGCTGGATTTTTAGATCAATTGTGTTTCTGGGTTTTGAGGTCGATGAAGAACAGAAATTTAGGGATTTGATATTTTGAGTCATTCGGAATTTTGTTTTGTTTGTCTGAACCAAAGCAGTAGACAAATAATTGAAAATTTGGATTTGGTTTACTTGGTGAACCGGTTTGGTTCGAGAGGCATTGAACCGGGCTTAATCGGTATTGTTTAATTTTATTAAACCAAACAATTTAATTGGTGTTGTGGAAAAACCTGTTGGGTATGTTTCGTGAAATGGGTTTCTATTGGGCTAATATTTATATTCGGCTAAGCGTGTTTGCATGTCTTCTCAAGTTATTCAATTAGATTTTTAATCAACATATACTTTCTAAGAAAGTGTTTCCAAGTGTTTTTAATCAAAGTATTTAATTTAGATGATTGTTTAGTTGAAAAACAGATAACAGAAAACTAAATTTCATAATCTTAACTAGAGTTTTGGAGGATTTTACACTAAATCATAACAGCTTCTCTAAATTCAACTAAAAATCATTGAAAAAAACTTACAAAATCTATATATTTCAAAACTATTTGACATCAAGGTTCATTACATCCCCAAAAGAGTTAAGATCGAGTGAGTAAAAGAAGAAGATGTTGTGATGACTTCTAATAAGATTCCAATCTTTGATGGTCACTACAATCATTTGTTGATGACTATGGAGAATTTCTTGAGAAACAAAGAGATGTGGAGTCTATTAAAGTGAAGTAGGTGTAGAAGACAAGATGTCGAGAAAATGGAGAGGTAGACAAACTAAAATGAGATCAGTCACAAAAAGACATACACATAAATATGGTGTGGATTATTCTCAAGTATTTTCTTTGGTGGCAAGGCTCGAGACCATTCTGATTCTTCTTGCAAGACTTATCAATTTGATATATTCAAAAATATTCTTTTACGCAGATAGGTTAAACTTACACAAGGATGAAAGAAGAGATGAAGTCGATGCAACACAATTCGAGAATGGTGAATGTGATTTTAGGACTTCAAGTTTTCACGTCGAGTGATTATGTCGTTGATTTAGACAGTCGCAGTAGCACAACATGATTTGTGTTTATGATCGTGATAAGACAAGTATTGGGAATTATGTGACAATATTTAGCTTACGCGTAGTGAATTGATTACTCGTCAACAGTGTCGTGCCTAATCTGAGAGAGGCCTAAGGCGAATTTTAGTAAAAGGAGACTTTTATAATATAAATATAATATAATTAAAAAATTATATTGATAAACCAAAACAAAATTTTAAAAAACAAATGATTAAGACATCATTTTTCTTCGTTCTATTTTAATAAATTCTTTTACCAAATTCTCATAATCTAAATTTCTAAGTAGGTCTCTTTCTATAGATATGATTGCTAAACCATTTAGTCTTTCTTGTGACATAGTTGATCGTAAATATGACTTTATCAACTTTATTTTGGAAAAACTTTTTTTAGTTGAAGCAACCGAAACTGGAATCGTCAACAAAATCCGATAAGCAATCCATGAGTTTGGATAACAATCTTCCACTCCTTTCAAGTAGTTCAACACTTCAACGGATTTCTTGCATTCCTTTGGCAAAACATCTTTCAGAACTGTTATTTCAAAATACAACTCATCTCCTATAACATCTGAATGATTTTCATGTTTTAAAAATACTTCAAGATTGGTACAAGATGTCTTCAAGTTATCATCACTTGCTGACCTCCAGAAAATCACTAAAACTTTCAGGTTTTGTAAGAAACTTGATTAAAGAATCTGCTTGTGATTTCACAAATGCGTCATCCTTATTTTTCTTTTGTCTTTTTTGCGCTCATGATGGATACTTTCTTGAATACATGTTTCTAAAATATATAAAAAAATAATTATTATATAAATGCTATTTAGAAGAATTATAAAAAGTTGAACAACTAACAACTAAGTAGATAAAGTAAAATATTTGATTAGCTCAAAAGAACAAACGAGATGAAAAGCTTGTTTGTAGTTTGTTAATGTGTAAATTATGGTAAACCTTAAACAACGATTTATAAGTTTAGCTTTTTCTTTTTTTCTCTTGTATTTTGAATTTCCTTTTCTTTATTTCTTTTCTTTTTTCCTTTTCCTTTTCCTTTTGGAATAACAATTCTTTTATTTTCTATTTTTCAAATCTATTTAACAATTTATGTTTTAGTTTTTTAGAAATTTTTATTTTTTTAAAACAAACTAACAATTTACTTTTTGTGTTTTTAAACGTACATATAAGATATTTTTACAATTAATATAAAAAGAAAAATTTCCATTATTCACCATTTGACATTACAATTAAATTAAACGATTTTAATCATTTTGCTACTTTAAACTTTTGGTATTAGGGGGTCCCAAAAATTTATATATTTTGGGGCTTTAGGCAAATACATTTTTTTTTGTTAATAGGCACACCAGTGTTGTTTTGAGTAACAACTTTGATTTAATTATAAGAGATACACTCGAAGTTAGTGTCACGACGTTATAATGTACTTTGCTTTTGTAAGACTTCATAACACTCATATTTAATAGAATAACATAATCTTTTCGAGTTCTTTTGTCTCATGAATTTGTTAAGAACGTAAAATCCGAATACACGGATCAATTGTATAGAAGATGTAGTTCCTAATCTTTATGTCCCTAGGCAATGGTAACGGTAAATAACAACCAATCAAAATAAAACAAAATTCCAACTCATCATCTAAATTTTCCAACGTCCTTTCTTCTTCCTTATAGTGTAAAACAGAGTAGTATCATGAAAAAGGACAAGAAGGCACTAAAGGGTTAAGCCTTCTAACATAAGTTAATTGATAACATAAAATTTATTTAATTTAAACATCTGAAAAAGTATGTAAAGTAGGAGTATATCCCAGATATAAAATCTGTACATACTGAAATCATGTAACTGGGGACAAAAGAAACAAGTGATCGTCTTATGTCTCGGAGCAATGATTACCCCGACCACTGTAAATCTCCCGCCTATTGAGTTGCAAGGAGATTGTTTATAAGTTCTGAATTATCTTGCTGCATATCATCATCGTGGTTAAAGAGATCATCGATCCAGTTATCAACCTGAGTGAATTCTAAGTGAGAGTTTCCCCCAATCTCAGATGTATCAAACATATGCAGATCGCTTGGAAATACTTGCTCTTCTAGCATCATATCACCATAGAAGCATACGTTTTCATTGTTCGAGTCGCCCTGGATTTCCTCTGGCTCTTCTAGCAGCATATCAACATCGAAGCCTGTCCTTTCATTGATCGAGTCGCCCTGGATTTCCTCTAGAACTGGTTCTTCTAGCAGCATATCAACATCGACGTTTATGTTCGCATCCATACAGGAATCCGTAATTCCTTCTAGATTGGTGTTGGTAGCTTCATAGTTGATTTGAACCTGCTGGTCAATCTGAAAGAAAACATAACAGTGTTAGTGAAAAGATAAAACGTTTAGATTGGAAATCAAGGAACTAAGACGACTTACCACACCATCAGTGGAGATAACGTTAACGGGAGCAATTTCCATGGCTATGTCAAGTTTGTAGAAAAGTCTTACCTTTGTAACAAAAATAACTCTCATTAATTTTAGAAAATATGATTCAAAAACTAAATCTCAAAACTCCTAAGTCTTTGCCACAACTCAATAAACCCTTATATAAACTTAGCATGGTTTTTTTATAATAGAAAACTTCTATTTCCTTATTTGTATTGATAAATAGAAAACTACTTTTCTATTTAGATAAAAAGAAAACTTCTAATTGTGCTTATTTGTTTTTAACCAACTTGTTAAATATATTTTGGACTGCAAGTTAAAGATTCATCCAACATTTCCCCTGAAACTTTTTGAGAGGTTTTGAACACCGATCAAACTTCCTATTGTCTTGAATTTGGTTCTTGCAAAGGCTTTCATAAGATGTTCGAACATTGATCTTCGCTGGACACGTATTTGACTTCAATCTGATCATTTTCAATACACTCTCTAATGAAATGATGTCGTTTATGTATTTGTTTGCTTCGACCATGGAAAATGGATTCCTTATGAGTTTAACAGCTGATTTATCTTCTATGAAAATAGTAGTCCTTGCAAAAAATAATTTATGCAAAAATATTATATATAAATTACTAGAAAACTCTGATCTTCTATTATATATACTAGATTATGCCCCGTGCCATGCACGAGATATGTTTTTGTGAAAAATCAATATACATTTGTAGGTATTTTTATTTATTTAAAATATTTCAATGTGATATTTATTTTCATTATGTTTATTTCATGGCTTGATTTGCATATGTAAACTTATTAATTATATATAATTTAATTTACTAAAAATCAAATTATAATAATAACAATTGTTGTACACGAAATATGTTTTTCGGACTCTATTGATTTAACTTTTATTCATTAGAATTTTCATATATAAATTTTTTTCTGTCAAGACTGGACCACAACTAGCTGACCTATTAGTTAAATTTTTACATAATGTAGATAGTGGGATTTTATTTCTAGGTGTTATAATGTCTGTTTTTAGTGGACTTACTACTTGACACTAGACCAATATCACTTACATATATATATATATTAACTCTTTTAACTTGTGTCATTTAAGTTCATATACTCATGTTCATTTAAGATTTTAGACTCTTATTCATTTAATATATTAGACATGTCTTCATTTAAAATTATAAATCTGTATTCATTTTTATCATTATTATGTATTATCAATTATGTCTCCATAACATATCCATTTGTATTAGCACTTAAGTTTTTCATAAATACATATTATATTATTATGTGAGGTCGTCTAATTACATGGTTTGATTTTAATTGAGAAATTTTTAATATTACCCTTTTGTTGTACCCTTTTACAAAAATATTCCTATAATCTGTTTTTACAAAAAATACCCATCACTAATAGAAACGGCAAGAAGACCCTCAAAAATTATTTTATGAAATTTTTTTCACAAACTTTTTTTCCAATTTTTATTTATAAGGCTTTATAAGAGATACTATAAAATTTTATAAATAATATATTTATAAGTCATCTTATAAAACTTTATAAAATTAATTTATAAGTTATCTTATAAAATCTTATCAAAAAGTTTAAATCATATTTTCAATTTTAATTAGTTTATAATGTAGAATAAGTATTTTATAGATTTTGCTTATTAAACCATTTAAAACTTTGAAAAATCAAAAATTTGAAAAGTTAACTTATTATACTTATTTATAAGTTATCATATAAAACCTTATAAAATCAGTTTATAAGTTATCTTAATAAACCTTATTAATATATTATTTTGAATTTTTTGAGTCATATTTATTTTAATGGGTTTTAGCATTAAATGAATCTATTAAGGATAATATTTGGATCGATTTACTACTTTTGATTATTCTCATGGATGGATGATTAGATTTATAACATATCTTATTAAAACAAATAAATATATTATCTACTACAATCTGTAAGTTATTTTATTAAACCTTATAAATAAATTATTTTAATTTTTTTGGTTATAATCACTATTATCGGGTTAAACATCAAGTTGTGTATGTTTAAGGTATATTATTTAGTTTGATTTACTATTTTTGATCATTCACTTGGTTTAAGCATCCAATAAAGGTTCAATCTTTTTCATTCAACAATAGTTATAATCATTCACTTAGGTTTAGACATCCAACTGTTTTCTTTAGGGTATCATATTTCGTTTGATTCATTTATTTTGATCATTACATTGAGTTTAGGCATCCAACTAGGGTTTAGTTTTTGTTTTTTTCATTCAAAAGTTAATATATTTATTTTTGTAGATTTATGTATCTCTTGAGTGTTTTTAGGATATAGTTTAGGCTTGTCTTTTTAAAATTTTGATTACTTATTTGGTTTATACCTTGGATTTTTATAAGGTTTTACAAGATAGCATATGTATAGTTTTTTCATAAGATTTTATAAGAAATTTATATAAAAAAAACTATTTATAAGGTTTTATAAGATCTCTTATAAAACTTATAAATGTTAAAACTAAACTTTTAGAAGAAAAGTAAAATTTGGCAGAAAAGTTTTTAAAAAAGAAATTTAAAAAATATTAAAAATAAAAATATAAGGTTATTTTAGTCATTTTCAATAATAAAATTCATTTTGAAAATTTTCAAATGGGTAGTGTTGAAAATGTGCTCATTTAAGGGAGATTTTCTCTTCTTCTTGCTGATTTTTTGACGGATTGTCTCTTGGGTATGGTTTTCCCATTGCTGGTAGACCACATCATCAAACTTATCTTCCCAATAATAGTTTTGCTAGAAAATAGAAGACTTTAATAACTAGTTGTGAAATATTAAACAATGGAGGCTAAAAGTAGTTAGCTTATCCAATACAAACACTTACCACAAAAGTTTGCCACCATTTATCTTTCCTCTCTTGAGGAACAAATTTCGAATCACTCCAAGCTCCATTGTAGTAACTTTACCAAGTTGTGCGAACAAATTTGTTCACAGAATCATCAATACCAAAGCTGGAAAAAAAATTGAGAGGAATATAGTAAAATTTTCATTTGGTTTTCTAAATTATAAACAAAGATGTACTTACCATAAAGCACCATTGAGTTTATTTGGATGGAGGTGTGGCTGACTTTTTCGGGAGGGAGCATTGATTAATGCCTCTAGTGTAATACGAGTATAATTGTTTGCAACTGAAGAGGCATTGCTTATACATCTAACAGCTCTCGGAGGCATATAAGTTCTTGAAGTTAACCTGAAAATAGGCAACAACATGGTACATATTAGCAATCTTTGGCATTAAGAAATAAATCTATACACATTATTTATGTTCCATTAACTCACAACAATTATAACACACAAATATATGCATTCCAAGAGCCAATCCTTACTCTATGGAAACACTACTAGAGAGTTGTAAAAATGAATAATTCAGTCAAATTTTGATATGCTAAAACCCAAGAACTACTTACAAATAGATCGTTACTTTCACACAAATCATCAAAAAACCTAATTAAGTAACAAATTTCATAACGAATCTATGAGTAGAAACTATAAACATTATCAAAGATTGTAAAATTTTAGTTTACTAGAATTGTATTGATGAAATCAAACACTAACAGAGAGAAGATAAACAGAGCAAAAGAAATAGGAATAAGCATAGCAAATCCAGAACAGAGAGAGTCACAAATCGGTAAAAGAACCTAAAAAAATTGTCTTTGTATTAACCCTAAAAATACGAATAAGAAACTCAAATCCCATAAATTATTACTTAGGATTCTCACTCAAGCAATAAAGTCTCGCAAATGACGTATTCTCACTCAAAATCAGTTCAAACTCATAAAATCAAAGAACCAAACATTCACTAAATTGAAACCCTAGAAGTTGTTCTAATCTAATGAGAAAGAGAAGACAAGCATAAGAAGACTGAGAAAGAGAGAAAAGACCTGAAGGAGTAAAGGTTCTGGTTCTGTTTCGAGGAGCCATTGTCGCCAAAAAAAAAAGAGGAGATCGAAGATTGAAGATTTTGCATACGTGTTAAAGACGGATTTTTATTTTTTTCTTATTGGAGACTAAATTGTTTTGGATCTAAAGCCCAATTATTTTGTTGGAGCCAAAACTCAAATTACATTTTGGAGCAAAAACACGAATTACATTTTGGAACCAAAACAAAAATTAGAATTTGAATTTGGTTAGAAGTAGATTTATCTAAACTAATTTAATTATAATTATCTAAAAATTTAATTAGTTATTTAATGATGATTTTAATTATATATTCTGAAATGAAAAATAATATGTTGATCAATATAGATGTTTCTTATAGATAAATAACTAACAAATAAAATAAGATAATCAAACTATAAGAGATATTGTTCATGGAATTATTCATACATTTATTTTTGAAATTATAATTAAAGTTAACAAGCATCATAATCATAATTAGAGTCTGAATCAGAATCATCACATGCATCTACTAGTTCTTCTTGTGATATATATTCGTCATTTGGAGGATCTCCAATGATTGTATCATTATCTAATACATCTTCCATGATATGTGATTCAACTCACAACATTGGACTTGGTGCTACAATCTGGTTGTGTATATTGTCTTGTAATGCAGTTATAGTAACTTCTGAAGTTTCATGAATCCCGCGTGGCATAACTTTTGTACAAGCCCACCATACAGTTGCTGAGTTACGAGGTACACGTGGATAAGGAATAAAACATATCTGATCACAATTACCAGATAATATAAAAGGATCATATTTTCCGTATTGCCTCAGTGGTGCCACATCAACGAGACCTGAAGGATGTGTGCATACTCCACGACCATCTGTTGTGTCAAACCACCTACATTTGAATATCATGGCCTTCAAACCAACCGAACCATGGTATTCAATCATCATTATATCATCAATTGACTCGTAATAATCTGTCTCGATGGTTCCACGAACATAGACACCATAGTGTTGAGTTTTTTTATTCTAGCCATGGTTGTGAGTATGGAAGAAGTATCCTCGTGAGAAATATATAGTCCAAGATGTATAACTAGGTTTCGGACCTTGTACAAAATCCAACATCCATAAGGGAAATTCATATGATTTGCATGCATCATTAATCTGCAAATTAAATATCATAGATACAATTTTAGAATCAACTACTAGAATTTGGATTAAAAAAATTATCACACATTAAAACTCAAAAAATATTTACACCATTCTGCAAGGTCTTTCGCTATTTGTAGTTCATTACTAGTGATCTTTGGGTTTAGATGTGTTATATACTCTTCAGACATCTTGTGGATGGTTCGTAAAATAAAGTAATTTATATTATGAAATTAATTAAATAAAAATATATATATATATATAAATCAAATTTCATACCTTTCATATGGTTCAAATTCATCACAATTAAGCAACAAAAACGTTTGGAGTACAGTGTAGTCCACATCTGTTAACCTTGTTGTTGTGCTTTTCCCACTAACTCAACCTTCATGGTAAAACAAGCTCGGAACATATGGATAATTATATAAATCGAATATCTCCATACACAGCGTCGATTATAACTTATGGATTTCTAAACACATTTGCAGATGCATTTGAAATCTCCTCATTCAAACATTTTGCAACAATCAAACCTACAATGCGTGCCTTATTTTTAACTTTTTTCTTCAAATGATACATGTATCCCTCAAACGGATACATCCACCTATATTGGACTGGACCACCTAAAGCAGTTTCATCTAGCAGGTGCACTGGCAGATGTTCCATAACATAAATGAATGATGGAGGAAATATATTTTTCAAATTATAGATCTTCACTGTGATATTTTCTTCCAAAATAGCAACATCTTCGCATCGTAAAGTCTTCGCTGAAATGTCCCAAAAAAGTTAAATATCTACATGGACAATAAAAATAAGTATCTTTAATCAAGAGATATATACATATATAATAGAGTTTAAAATACCTGAAAAAAATGTTGTGTGAACATTTCTTGGAAGACGTTCTGAAAAGGCAAATGGGAAGAGTCGGTGAATGATAACATGACAATCATGACTTTTCAGTCCCGATAACTTCAAATTGTTTTCATCAATACACCGACTAAACTTTAACGTATATCCATGTGGAAATTTTATATCATTTTTCAACCAATTAAGAAATTTCTTTTTGCCTTCGTTTGACAACCTATATATTGGTACTGGCATTGTTCCATCTTGCTTAATATGCAACTCTTCTCTTATACACATAGTTATGAGATACATCCTTGATTTAATGTTATCATTCGTCTACCCTGAAATATTCAACAATGTGCATGAAGTCAAGGTTATGTCGAAGAAGAAGGTCTCCCCAATATGGCAAATCAAAAGATACTCTTTTTACCCAATTATGGTAATCACCATAGGGTTCTCGTGTCCGTTTCCTCCACAATCGACTGTTCTTGATAATCCGTCAATATTATTTATTCTTTCGTAAAGAATCTCTTCTCCATCCAGCCATGCTGGAGGATCATCTACTACTATTTTTCCCTGTTTAAACGCTCAAACATTTCATCTGTAAGGATGATCTTTATGCAGAAACATTCTATGTTAATCAAACCAACTATGTTTCCTTCCATTATGTAGCCAAAATGATTTTGTTTGATTAAGACAATATGGACACGCTAAACGACCATGTCTCATCCTACCAGATAACATGCCATACGCTGGAAAATTGTTGTTTGTCCACATCAATGCAACTTTCATCGTAAAATTTTGTTTCTTTGATATATCGTACGCTTCCACACCATTATCCCATAAAATTTTCAATTCTCCAACCAACGGTTGAAGATAAATATCAAGACTATTTTTTGGATGCTTTGGCCCTGGAACTAGTACCGATAGAAAGAAATATTCTCTCTTCATGCACATGGTAGGAGGTAAGTTATAAGGAGTTACGGTCACATGCCAAACTGAGTGTAGCTCACCACTCATACCAACAAGATGGAATCCATATGTTGATAATCCTAGATAAATATTATGGTTTTCAGCTACAAAACTAGGATGTACCTCATTATAATGCTTCCAGGCTGCTCTATCTGACGGGTGATGCATTTCTCCTTCAGGAGATATATGTTCAGCATGTCATATATTAGATGCAGTCATCTCTAATTGGTACAGTCTCTTCAACCGCTCCATAATTGGCAGATAAAACATTCTTTGTTTCGATCTCTTTTTACTGGTTTCATTGTTTGGATGATATCTATCTTTTTTACAGAATTGACAATGCAATAACTCTTTATCTTCCTTCTTCCATAAAAGCATACAATTATCCTCACAGACATCAATCTTATGTAAGGGAAATCATGGTGCTCGTGTCAAATTCTTTATCTCGTAGTATGCTGTTGGAGCTTTATTTGGCTTCAGAAGAACTTTTGTAAATGTCTGTGGTAACTCATCAACATATGCTTCAAGCAAATTGTAATTGGTTTTTGCTTTAAGAATATTAGAAGCCAACCCTAATTGAGAAATTCCTTCATCGCATCCATCATAAAGGGGTTGATTAGCATTTTCAAAAGCTTGAAAAACAGTGTCACTATACGGCCCTTCATTGGTTGTTTCCACCATATTCTCCAAAATATGAGAATCTGCAACATTTTCTCCCATGTTAACTTGAAAATTTGCAGGTTGCTCATATTTCATTGCTTCTTCATCGATAAACTAGTTTGTTGTTGATGATTCGACATCATAACAATCTTCTCCATGACTACACCAAACATACTAATTTCTCTTAAATCCCACACAAAAAGATGTTTGGATACAGTTCTTGCATCACGCTGCTTTCGATTCTTACACCGCGCACAAGGACACAATAAAGTGTTTAGCTCTTGGTAAAAAGCTTGATTACAAGCAAATATAAGAAATATGTTAATCCTCTCTATAAACTCTTCAGATACACAATTTCTTATCAGATCAATATGTCGATCCATCCACTCTCTTGATTGAAAATAATAAGACATTTTGGAGAATAAAATGATTATGAACAGATATGGAATGAAAGAGAAATAGACGAGGAAGTGAAATAGAAATAAAATATGTGGTTTGCCAAAGAGATCTTTTCGTGTAGTAGTTATAACATGGACATGGTTTTGCCACGAAAATATTTCGTGACTATTATAGCCACAAAATAGCCATAAAATTAACTGTGTGGCAAGGTTTATTCACAAAAGAGCAATCTATAATATAATGTGGCAAAATATTAGTCACAAAATAGTCATTGTTTTTGTCGTGACAAAATGCGAATAAATTTCCCCCATACAGCGATTTGACTATTTACTGATTTATAGAGTGGTAGTGTTATTTGATTATTAATTTGAGTTGACAATTCAGTTTGCTACGAAATATTTTGTGGATAAATGGTGTCTATTCTGCCACTATTTGGTCACAAAGTTTATCGTGACTATATTAGCCACGAAATAAACATGAGTATGCCCATTTTAATACGTAATATTAGGTGGTTAAATAATGACTAATTAGCCACGAACGAGCTACTAAATATTAGGCTTTTATTGTTTTTTTGGTAGCTAATTATAAATATATTACAAAATAATTGTGACTCTTTCGTGACCATAGGAAAATTCTACAAGTGAAACACGTAAAAACTTGATATTCATATTCACCACAACCTCTTTTAACACAAGCAACTTACTCTAAACTTTGATTAAGAGATTCTAGAATTTTAAAAATGATATATTACAGAAACAACAATAGAAATTAATACGCAATTATTGTTCGTCAAAATAAACTTACTTTCATATGTAAATTAGTCTGACCAATGGTGTTTTATATTTTAATTGGTTTAATGTTACTTGATATTTAATTTGGAAAAATTTATGAAAGCTGGTATTTTTTTTTTTGTCAACTAGCCTACTGGCTTTTTAAATTCCCTCCTACTACTGCAGGTAGGGGGTTCGATCCCTGCTGCCTTGAGGATTTGTAAAGTGACTACACAACTGGGCCACCTGTCCTCGGCATGAAAGCTGGTATTTAAATTGCTAAATTCGTGATTTTTTTTATATTTTATAAATATAATAGTAACAGAATAGTAACAATGCTTAATGCATAGTTATAATCTGTTAAAAAAATTTGTGCTTAGTGAATGGTAATTATTAGTATTTTCTTTGGTTTGATTTGCAAATAGTATTTTTGATAATTTAGTTAAAATTTGGTATTTTTTATCTTTTGATTTAAACGAAGAAATAACGTTTTTTACATCATATTTTTGAGGTTTGAACATAATGTGGGATTGGCCACATGTAGTCCATGAAGACAGTTTATAGTAGTTTAACGTAGCCGTAGGCCCTGGAGCCGTACAACATCACCAACGACCAAATCTTAACTGCTAATTTCCTTGCGACACGTACATATGCGCCATTTCCTTTTTGTATGTTGTCTTTTCGATATACTTTTCCTAGTGTGTGTGTTTTCTTTTGCAAACCCTAAAAGCATTTTCAAGCGCCTCCCAAAGTGATGCTTTCTTTTTTCGTACTTACAGTGTAAGACAGAGTTGTAACATGAGAAAATAAAAGACAAGAACGTACTAAAGGTTAACGCCTTCTATAATAAGTTGATAACCATTTTTTTTTGGAAAATAAAATTCATACAATTTAAAATTAGGTGTATATCCCAATTATGAAATCTATTTTATAAATGATTATTTGTTTAACGATAAAATTGCAAAAAAACATTTCAGCAAAATGATTATTTGGACATGTTGTGTTGTACATGTACAAAAGGTCAAATTGAGACAACTAAAGTTACTTTATTTGATATTTATTCCTCTATCCTTTGGGAAGAATCCGATTAGTGGAGATTAGTAGGACCAGTGTATAAAGAGTCGAGGTTTTTGTGATAAGTTTATGAATTTTTTGGATACTTTTAAATTAGAAAAGTTCTTGGGATCAGACTATCGAGCGGAAAAAGTTACGAAACAAAACAGACATATATAAGGTTGTATCAATATAATTGTTACAACTTTGACTTCTTTAACCATATTAACTATTACAAACATTAAAAAGTTAAATAACAAGGTTAACATAACTTATATTTTGTTCTTTTCTTTTTTTTCCTCTTTTTTGCGTTTTCTTTTTTAAATCATATAACTTAGAGTTTAAATAACACACAAATACATATTGAAATCATGGATAAAAGAAAGCAGCTCTTGTGTTTGATCGTGGCTTGATTCTATGGGATGTAGTGCTACTGAAATTGGTTCGCACAATCATGAATAATAGGTGTCTCATCGTCAAGTGCACCCGGCTCGTACAGAGCTGGCTCTTCCTGGTTCCAGTTACCTGGCCACTGTAGATCGCCTGTAGAGCTTCCCCCAATCTCAAATGTATCATACATTGGGAGATCGTTCAGAAATCCTGAATCTTCTTGCAGCATATCATCATCGAAGCTTATGTTTTCATTGATCCAGTCCTCCTGGATTCCCTCTAGATTGTTGCAGGTAGCTTCATAATTAGCTTGATACGACTGGTAAGTTATAAAAACGGTATTTATTAGTATGAATCTATAATCACAAAAAAAACAGTATTTATTGTACTTACCAGAGCACCATTACTAGGGTTGGAAATTCCCTCTAGATTGGTGTTATTAGCTTCATAGTTGGCTTGAACCTGCTGGTCAACGGGAACAATTTCCATGGCCGTGTCTATGTGATCTATTGGATAATCAAAAATATTCTCTTTGCCTTTGTATTCAAGACGACATATGACATATGTTCTCTGTAAAATTTTGGTCACCATAACCATTTTTAGAAATCACCTATATAATATATTACTTAACTTTTACGTAGACGGAGACTGGTTACTATTTGAAGGCCGACAAAAAGTGATTGAAAAAGAATAAATAAAATTCGGGAAATTATAACCTGATCTTCTGGGACGAGTGAGTAGTAAAACTCGTGTATGACCCAGTCACTCTTTTGTTGAGTAGAGTCGTCTCTTTGGTCTTGTTGTACAACTACTGATTGAGTAGATTCCAATTCACTATCAAGCTTGAAAGTCAAAACCCTTTTATATCCAATATTAGTTGCAGGAACTTGTGAGTAACGACTGTGCACATCCTTGATCTCAACCCTAGGTCCGGTAATCTTCCATTTCCCCCCTTTGGCTTGTCTAACCTGTCTAGTTGCATTGACATCTCTAGGGCATACAAAATACCACATACGGGTTTTGGAAGGGAAGACTGATTGCACTGTTAAAACAAAGAGGAAAAAAAAGAGCTTAGTTACTCACGTGCCAATGAAAAAAAAACCGAGGGAGTAATCAGTAGTGGTACTTACGAGGAAGTTCTTCGGGCGCAAAGTTATAGATGTTGACCTCCTTAATGGCTTCATCAACGATCCTATTGTCACCAAGAATTTTGTGATAGAGATAATGGCCAACGAGCTCAGGTTCGGTTGGATGAAAGCCAAATCCTACAATAGCATGAGGGTCCATTTTTTCACACACACAGTTTCAAAACTTTTCTCTCTTTCTCTCTTTCTCTCTTTATCTCTCTCTCTTTCTCTTTCAGTGAAGTAGTCGAAATTTGTTTGTTTGGTTTGATGAAATTGAGTTAAAGTAAGGTGTATATTTAAACTCACAAACTTGTGAGATGGTCTTAAGATACATGAAGCCTAGCTTTTTCAGTCTTGGTATCCAAGATGAGAGATTAATATGGGACCCAAATATTCATCCAATAACTTTTTAGTTTTTAGATGAATTTTTCTTAATGCATCTAGAATATTTTTTTTTGTCTGAAAATGTGAGCCATTAGCTTTCACCATGTTCATGTGCTCATGAATTAGCTTGTCTCAATAATCTTAGAAGATAGCTCTAACCAAAAGAAAAATAAGTATGAAAAGATTCTATTCATACAATTACATAAATGGATTAATAAAGATCATACGAAGCAATATTTTTATGTGAATTAATGACTAGTTTTATATTTTGAAGAAATTTCAAGCTTAGCTCACTCAAAAATAAAAAAGAAATAAAAGCTTAGCTCACTCAAAGAAAAAAAAATTTGGTTTGTTTTCACTATTTCAATATTTTACACTTAAATTTGAAAAGATTATACTATAGCCAGTTTAGATTATTGATACAAATTAAATTTTACTTACCATAATCAGTTTAATAATGATGATTTACTAGTACGGAACTCTACATATTATTTAATGTGTATCGTAAATGTTCAAGTGCCTTATAAATACTACCACATTCTTTTTCTAAATCATAATGTCTTCTCTTTTAATAATTATTTAAATATTTTATTGTGATCAAAGATAAATCTCCTTTTACAAAAGTTCATAATGGTTTTCTTTCACAACATGTGTATTAGCTTTTATGATAATAATTAAACTACTCGCCTCACAAAATAATTTTCCATGTAAATGGCAATGCATAGTTTTACCGTTTTGAGATCAATTATTTATATCTAATATATATTTAAACACACATAGTAATGCTTAAATCAATTAGTTTGAAACAAATGAGATCTAGGAGACTCTTGGCTGTCTTGATTTAAAACTGTGTTGATAAATTCGGTCTCATAATTAATAGGATATTTTATAAAAAAATCTGCGATTTGGATTTATATTCTGTAATCGTAATGTGCATGCTTTATTTATTTCTATTTTTTCTAACATCTGTAGTTATTAATTTTGCTAAGCTATTAGCGCATAATGTATATGGCGTAGATTAGGTGATGGTCTAGCTACAATTTGATTGTTTATTTGGTTACAAGAAGACGAGAAAAAAAAAATTGTATGCATGAAAATGGAAAGGTCCTTAATGAAATTTGGGTCACAACTTATAATTCTCTCTCTAACTTTTTTGGAAACTAAAGACTCTTCTTTGTTCCTTCAAAGGGAATTAAAAAAAGGTTGACAAAAAAAAGGAATTAAAAAAAGAGAGCTATGTGATTTGGATTTATGTGCTGTTATTATGATGTGCATGCTCTTTTTTTGTTGGTTTTTCTAGCTATGTAATCGCTTTTCTAGTTTTTACTTTTGTGGTCAAAGATGTAGTT
This sequence comes from Lepidium sativum, assembly GCA_023374145.1. Classification (NCBI taxonomy): domain Eukaryota; kingdom Viridiplantae; phylum Streptophyta; class Magnoliopsida; order Brassicales; family Brassicaceae; genus Lepidium; species Lepidium sativum. The sequence goes on along the minus strand of JAKUCM010003774.1, from coordinate 7,649 downwards.
TTTACGTGTTTCTTGTAATGTATGTATTTTAAATATAATATAACTCCACCAACTATAACAAAATGTAATAATTTAATAATAAAATATTATATATATATATATATAGCTGGAAATGATAATATGATATTATATATAATATATATAACTTATATGAAAACATACATATAAACTCCTTATATTATATCCTCTATAACAAAATTAATCATGTAATCTAGTCTTGTAAGCATCACAGTTTAAGCATAAAGACATAAGTGACCAACTGGTTTCAACTGATTTTTATTAGAGCTTTAAAAAGAAAATTTTATGAGAGTGACCAAATGGGAAATCCACAAAGACAAAAGTGATGGAGCTGTCTAATCTGCGATGATTGCGGAAATTCTAAAAATTCCGAGAGTATAAATAATTAAAAGTTGGCAAAAGAAGAAGAAGAAATAATTAACTAAAAATTTGGAATTTATATTACAAATACTGATTAGTTTAATTACCCTCGAAGCTCAAATGGAACAGAAACCAACTAACTAAAAAGACTTGCTTATTCATTTTTCTTTTTTTGGGTATCACAATTTGCTTCATTCTTTGATGACCCACTTTTATTTTATTTTCTCCTATTGACATTTTTTATTCTTCTATTCACATTATCATGTGAAGTAGTTTTAGTCCCTCAACATGTAATATAAAATTGGAAGGTCGAACGTGTAATATAGGAGTATTTATTTCTTCCATCTGTCCCTCTTTATTAAATTTGATGGCCCATTTCGAAGGTCGAACGCTCTCCTTTATTTTGTTCTATTAAAGATTTTCGTTTTATACAAAATTACTTGTATTTTTATAACTATTGATATTGTGTAGTATTTTAAATGAATGCTCAAATTATATTTAAATTTATACAGTAATTTTACTTTAGTGGTAGGTGGTAAATCCATTAAAAACATATACCATTTTACATTTAAAATAAAATTTTACTGTGGGGATTTAATTTATGACTAATAAATTATAATTTAATATTAAAAAGAGTATTTATAAATTTGTTATTGCCGATTTGACTTTATTCCACTAGTTAGAGCAGTTTTCGCCCCGAATCTTAAGAAAGGTTTTAGTATTATTTAAATATAAGAAAATCATAAAATAAAAAGGAAAAAGTGAAAGGTTTTTGTTTAAGAGATTTAAGAGGTGTCTCTAAAATATTTTATGCCACTTATCAATTTCTAACTTGATATCACATTTTTTAAAATTAAAATTACATTTTAACTAAATAAATTATTATTTTAATATTTAAAAAAATTTCAGGGTTTCTCTAGTGAAGGTGGTCTAAAATGTAGGTAGTAATTTTAATGATGAGCTACGAACCATGTCTTGTCATCGGAGTAGTTAACGAAAAAAAAAGTTATTAAAGTAATTTCTATTAATACGTGAATATCAAACAGAGATACTAATATTTATGTGTTATTTAATTTCACGGAAATTGAGGATGTATCTGAAAATGATCAAACAGAGAAAAGCCAAAAGTTTTTTTCTTTTCACTTTTAGAAATTAAGAAACATTGGAAAAGAGCTGACCTTTTAAGTGGGTGGAGATCGTTGTATATGATCCGTACCTATAAAGGTAATTTAATCTGCTTTGAATATTTTTTCATGAAATTGCATCAATTTTTATCCTTCATTCGTCGTCGATTACTCCTTCAGGAACTAAATGTTTGATGAAATTCGATAAAATCTCTCTTATGGCTCACTCTCTTGCTGAACAAATTGTTCATATTTTCCACTGAAAATCAAGTTTAGTGTATATCACACTTTTGATCTAAATGTACATGGAAAATTAAGTAACAAATAAATGCCACAAATAGATTTCAAATAATTGTGTATATCACTTCATTTAGCCTACCTGAGCCACTCAATATTGTCTTTTTGGTGAGATTATTTGCTCTCACCAAAAAGTAATATTTAACAACATTTCAGCAAAAGGATAAAAATCAAAGAAGCACTAGTCTAGTGTGTTTTGGATGTGTTTTTGTACACATGTAACAAAAAATCAAATCGACACTACTAAACTTAAGTGTTTTGATTTGATATTTATTCTTTTTGTCCTTTTTGAAGAATCTAATAATGGATTTTATGTACGATCAGTTTTGTTAATTTCTCCTGTACGGGGTTTACTATAATTAGTTTAATAAATTGGCTTTTATTTGTATCAGTATGAACCGTCCATGCAGTGGTGAAGTAGCATAGAATCGTGCATGGGGCACTAATGTTATAAAAAAAATTAAAAGTAGAGAAAAAATAGATATGAAGGAAAATATATGAAGAACAAAAAGAATTGTATGGGGCACATGCCCCTACCAACTCACCACCTGCCTTCGTCACGATGTCCATATATACATATATATTTTCAATAATTAACAATTAAATCGAAAAAATCAAAATTATAATCTAAATATTCTAATTAGAATAATGTAAAATTTGTTTTTTATTTTAGTTTAGATACTTAATCTTTATTAATTTTTAAGATTGTTTTTTATGTACTTGATAAATCCATCTATAATATTATTTTTTGATTGAAATGGGAGCTATTAATTTGACCATATTGATGAGATCAATTAAGTTGCGATAATGTAAAGGCCATAAACAAGTGATTATAAGATGGCTTTTAACAACAACAACAACAACAAAAAGTTATACACATGGCTCTCACCAAAACAAAAGTAAAAACAGAATAAGTGGTTTCATGTGTTGACCAGTAAAATTACAATATAATAGGAAATCAAACTTATTGCGGCAAGTAGCTTTTTATTTTATTTTTATCAACTCATATATTATTTGACTACGTTTGAGAGCCAATCATAAAGAATATTGTCAAGAGAGGATGAATCATAAACGAACCATCTAATATTACGGGTGAAAAAATTAATTTTATGATTCAGAACTTTAAAGGGTTCTTATTAAAGCTTTTAATATTAAAAAAAAGTAAAAAAATCTATAAAAGTATAAGAGATGAAGAATTTGAGTTTTTAAATAAGAAGAATAAGAACCCAAATTTCTTATTTAAAAAACTCATTTTGCCATTTGTCAATCTTTGATAGAACATTACCTTTTAAAAATTTAAATTTAAATAAAAATAAAATTCTAGTAAAAATTATTAGTATTTTATGATTAATAAACAAATCTAAATTGGAGATGCTCTAAATCAAGTAAAAAGAAAAATCTAAAATTATTTTTCAATCTCTCGAGTTCTTAAATAGTAAAAAAAGTTGATCAATCCTTTAAATATGTTGTCATTTTCAGAACATCTATTTTATCTCTACTTCAGAATATTATGTTTGTATTATATGATAAACTAAGTTTTAAAGTTGCTCGGATTACTGATTTTATTAAATTTTGTTCGGTTTTATCATTTTTAACTTAACCTTTCAAACAAAGCATAGATCAGTCAATGTAATATAACTTTTTATCATTAATAAACTTTCATATATATCAAATCAAAATTGATGATAAAAATTTAAATCTACTATTAAAATTTTGAAAATTTAAAATATATGAGTGTAAAAGATTTTTTAAAAATTATGTATTAAGAATTATATTACATTGGTTTCAGATTTTATGGTATTAACTTACACATTTTTTACTTGGAGGATTAAATTTCAAAATGTGATCATTTTGAAAGTTTTCTTTACCGAAGATCCTAATTCATTTAGTCAATTTTAATTAACAAACAAAATAAATTAGTCAACATTACATTGGCCTCTCCTTTTAACATTATTATAAATTTTTATAGAATTTTGAATTCTTTATTCAAAATATATAATTTTATTTTGACAAAAAAAAATTAATTCCTCGCCACTGTGCTTGATATATTAAAGTAAAATTTGAGGGAGTGATGTTTTACACTATAGTTCAACATTGTTTTTTGAGAAGTGAAAATTGGGAGATAGAAGAGATAGAAGAGAAAGACTTTTTCCCGCAGCAGTGAAACAACTTTGTTTATCTAATTGTTGATAATATACATATATGTAATTTGCCAAATTGCTAAATAAATATAAATTTTTGTTAATTTTACCAATTTTGAACCCAATTATAGTCAACTATAACTATACGTTTAAACTAATGTTTACTACTAAAAATTGTTCCAGTTGGTAACAAAATCCCTAACTCTTCTTCTTCAATAATCTTTATTTTTCTTCTCGGATTCTTCTTCTTCTTAAATCCATCTTTTAATTCTGTATATCAGTTACTTTTCCCAAACAACCTCACAATCAATCAACACTTAACAATCAAACCGAATTAAGCAATGAATGAAAAAGACATTGATAAGATCCATCTTACCACCTTCCTTAACACTGTAAAGTTTGTATTATGATATATATCAGAGTTAATTTGGTGAATATACATAAAGTAATTATCAATTCATTATCTACCATTTCCATTTCTTTAGTTAAGTTTCTAACATGGGTTCACATAATTTAATTACCACACTAAACTCACACTAAAGAGAAGAAAATTGAATGATTCAAAAAAGAAAAAAAACACGCATATAATGCTGTTGTAACATTATATGCAATGTTAACAAATTTATTACTCGTTTGAACATCTCTAAACCACCTCTATTTTTTACTCTAAATGCTACTTTAGAGAAAAAATCTTCAAATCACCTCTATTTTTGACTCTAAAATAGAGGAATACTATTATTTCTCTATTATAAATAATAATTAAATTTCACAGTTTAAACAACATAAATAGCAAACTAAACTCCAAAATATTAGTACTAGCTAGAAATTTATTTTTCTTATTCATTATAAAGCAATATATACTAATGACTTAATATTCAGGTAAATTGCTTCTGGATCCACCAAGATCGGTAAAATATTGTCCAAAAGAAGTAGATGAAGGAGAAGCTTGTTGATCTTGTTGTTTTCCACCCCACTTTTGTAAAATGTGTGTTTGTTCACTCTGAATATATGGACAAATACTTGGATGTTGTATGAAATCCAAATGATGTTGTCTTTGTGCGCTTGTCTTCTTTAATTGCTCCAAAAATTGTTTATTTTTTCTTCTAAAATGTTGATAACCACACTTGTTTGAACAACAAGTTTTCTTTTCATTTTGGATTTTTTTATCTCAGTTGGTTGTGGAGAGGGAAATCCACCAATAGTCTCGTTCTCGTCATCTATGTTTAGAGAAAACGAAGATAAACTTGGAGATGTTTGCGTAGGAGAATCAAGAATAGAATTTGATGACTCTATAGATGTATCATTGAAACCACATGGGACTAACATGTGTTCTGTAGGGGCAGCACCATCTTCAAATTTTTCAAATTTTTTAATAATATTCCAAATATGTTGAAATTTCCAACCCCGTTTTAACTTTGGATCTTTCCTAAGCATTAATAGAATTTAAAGCCAAACTAAAAACAAATTTCTTTATTTTAAAATCCACTATGTTTTTATCATTTTATATGTTGCAATGCCATTTTCTTAATAATAAAAAAATTTAGTCCAAAAATGATAAATGGGGTAAATTGTAAAAATAAAATTTATTTATGAAAAAATTTGAAAAATAAAATAAATAAGGTTAATTTGTAGTTCTTATAAGTAAAATTGTTAATGATAAATTAAAAACATAATATACTTTACAATATTCTTTTAGAGTAAAAATAGAGGAATACATTGGACTAAAACACACTTCTATTTTAGAGTAAAAAATAGAGGAATACATTGGATATGGTCTTAACAATATTAGATAATATTTTCCATAAAAGCATATGAAATTAATGTCTTCTTTCCAAAATTTGGACAAGTCATTCATCATATAATGGACTCACTGTTTTATACAATCAGTTTTACACTTAAAAGATATTTTATGGGCTAAAACCAAATTTTGAACAAATACATATGAAATTAAACTATTCTTTCCAAATAAAAATCGTGTATGAAGAGCTTTTAATATAAATTAATAATTAATAATAGATGGGTGTATTTGCCATTAGAAAGATTTTATTTAATCATTTCACATGAAATAAATAATAGGGAAAATTTCCACCCATTTTGCAAATAGAAATCTATAAATATTTTAAGTGAAGAAATCTACAGATTTATCAACTTAAATACAAGATTCAATCATCAAATTCTAAGATCTACTTAACCATCATTTCACTTCTTAAACATAATAAAAAGAAATTCAAAATAAGAGAGAAAGATATAAACATAATAAAATAGATGAGAGAAAACATGAATAAATCTCAATGAAACTCTCCCTAAGGTTGTTTGGTGGCTGAAAATTAAAAAAGTGATGTTTTGAACCTTTAAACAATATGATTTAAAAAAAAACAGATTCGGATCGATCCGAGACAAATCTGGTTGGATCAAACTAAAATAAATTGTATGTCATAAATATCACCAAAAATCCCGACCAAAAATTTGATATTTTATCACATAATTCTATGGTATGTTTTGCAGGGCAAAAATCCCGACCAAAAATTCGATATTTTATCACATAATTCTATGGTATGTTTTGCAGGGCAAAAATCACGACCAAATGGTCGGTAAAATTATCCAAAGACTTTCTTTTTCTCAGGTCTTAAATTAGGGCTCAAATAACTACCAATAGGTCGTTAAAACAATTCAGAGGCTTTTTCCTTTGGTTTCATGCTTCCTTGCTCCATACTTTTGCTTTCAGACCAATCTCCAAGCCTTCAATCTTTAAAATAGTTTTCAAATCACCTAAAATGACTTAAAAATGAGCAAATATGCGACTCGATTTATCTAAACTCTAAATTACAAAACCAAACTTACACACAAATGAATGAATATGACTCTTAAGTGATGAAATTATTAAAATATGGATGAAAATCTATGTATATATGATGTATATCAGCACACAGTGGAATCTTTTGTCTCCGATCCTCATTAATCGCCTCACGATTCGTCGCCTCTACCGTCTATATTTCATGAATCCACATAAATACCTAAGTTTCTCGACAATTCTTTGTATCTGATAATGAGCCCCAAATTCCTCAAGGAACAAGTTCTTCAATTACTCTACCTAACTCAGATCCAACAAATGAGTATACAACTGTCACACAAGATTGCATGGGCCCATGCCCAACAACTATGTCATTAGACACAATTAATCAACAACCTTATGTTGGCCCAAATCGATTGGCTTCCATTGCTAACTCCAATCCCTCAACGACATCAACATCCACAAACGTTCATCCGATGATTATTCGACGGAAGAATCAAACCGCCAAACTCAATCGAAATTTCAATATCACCATCACACGCTCGTTAATTCCACTAAATACCTATCAATGTGTTTGGTGTTTACTGTACTTACAATCTAGTTCCTCTGTCATATCACAAATCGTTGTTGGATGCCGTCGGGTTTTCAAAAATAAATTCCTCCTAGATGGATCTTTTGGCAGATGTAAAGCTAGCTTAGTTACCAAATGCTATAATCTAGAACTTGGTCGAGATTATGAGTAGACATTTTGTCCCATCATCAAGTCCACTACTCTCGGTCTACTCTGCCAATTAGACAAATTGATGTCAATAATGCGTTTCTACAAAGATCATTAAAGAAGAGGTCAATAATGTGTTTCATTGATCGTGATCATATTATTATATGTGCTGCCTAAATAAAGCCATTTACGACCTCAAA
>JAKUCM010003773.1:0-25394 GCA_023374145.1 Lepidium sativum | reverse complement strand
TGGATGAACTCTACCAATTTATGGATGAACTATACTAAGCTATGGGTGAACTCTATCACACTAAACTGAACTCTACTACACTAAAATGAACTCTACTAAATGTAAGTGAATTATAGTGTAATATTTTCCGTCGAGTCATTTTCAAAATAAAGTTTGAACCTTTAAACATGTTCCAATATGAGTGAAATTTTTTAGGGAAGCTTCGTGACACAGTGATCTTTAGATCCAACGGTGGGATTACGGTTTCAACGGCTAATTTCTGAGATATTTTGATGTTTGCTACTACATGTTGGTTGAACTCTACTACACATTGGATGAACTCTACCACAGTAATGGTAGAGTTTGGATGAACTCTACCAGACGTTGGATGAACTCTACCAAGCTATAGATGAACTATTCCAAACTATGGGTGAATTCTATTACACTAAACTGAACTCTACTACACTAAAAAGAACTCTATACATGTAAGTGAATTCTAGTGTAATATTTTTCGTCGGGTCGTTTTCAAGATAAAGTTTGAACCTTTAAATGTGTTCCGATCTGGGTGAAATTTTGTGGAAGCTTCCTGACCCAGTGACCTTTAGATCCAACGATGGGATTATGGTTTCAACGGCTAGTTTCTGAGATATTTTGATGTTTGCTGCTACACGTTAGTTGAACTCTACTACACATTGGATGAACACTACCACAGTAATGGTAGAATTTGGATGAACTCTACCAGACGTTGGATGAACTCTACCAGACGTTGGATGAACTCTACTAAGCTATTGATGAACGCTACCAAGCTATGGGTGAATTCGATCACACTAAACTAAACTCTATTACACTAAAATGAACTCTACTACATGTAAGTGAATTCTAGTGTAATACTTCCCGTCGGGTCGTTTTCAAGACAGTGTTTGAACCTTCAAACGGTGTTCCGATCTGAGAGAAATTTTGAGGGAGGCTTTCTTACCCAATACTCTTTAGATCCAACGATGGGAGTATGGTTTCAACGGCTAGTTTCTGAGATATTTTTATGTTTGCTGCTACACGTTGATTGAACTCTACTACACATTGGATGAACTTTACCACAGTAATGGTAGAGTCTGAATGAACTCTACCACACGTTGGATGAACTCTACTAAGCCATGGATGAACTATACCAAGCTATGGGTGAACTCTATCACACTAAACTGAACTCTACTACACTAAAATGAACTCTACTACATGTAAGTGAATTATAGTGTATTATGTTTTGTCGTATCGTTTTCAAGATAGTGTTTGAACCTTTAAACGTGTTCTGATATAAGTGAAATGTTGCGGGAGACTTCGTGACACAGTGGTCTTTAGATCCAACGGTGGGATTATTTTTTCAACGACTAGTTTCTGAGATATTTTGATGTTTGCTGCTACACGTTAGTTGAACTCTACTACACATGGGATGAACTCTACCACAGTAATGGTAGAATTTGGATGAACTCTACCAGACGTTGGATGAACTCTACTAAGCTATTGATGAACGCTACCAAGCTATGGGTGAATTCGATCACACTAAACTAAACTCTATTACACTAAAATGAACTCTACTACATGTAAGTGAATTCTAGTGTAATATTTCCCGTCGGGTCGTTTTCAAGACAGTGTTTGAACCTTTAAACGTGTTCCGATCTAAGAGAAATTTTGCGGGAAGCTTTCTTACCCAATACTCTTTAGATCCAACGATGGGAGTTTAATTTCAACGGCTAGTTTCTGAGATATTTTTATGTTTGCTGTTACACGTTGATTGAACTCTACTACACATTGGATGAACTTTACCCAAGTAATGGTAGAGTTTGAATGAACTCTACCACACGTTGGATGAACTCTACTAAGCCATGGATGAACTATACCAAGCTATGGGTGAACTATACCAAGCTATGTGTGAATTCTACTACACATGGGATGAACTCTACCACAGCTGAGTGAAATTTTGCGGGAAGCTTTCTGACCCAGTGATCTTTAGATCCAACGGTGGGATTATGGTTTCAACGGCTAGTTTCTGAGATATTTTGATATTTGCTGCTAACTCTACTACACATTGGATGAACTCCACCACAGTAATGGTAGAGTTTGGATGAACTCTACCAAACGTTGGATGAACTCTACCAAGCTATGGATTAACTCTACCAAACTATGGGTGAATTCTATAACACTAAACTGAACTCTACTACACTAAAATGAACTCTACTACATGTAAGTGAATTATAAAGTAATATTTTCCGTCGGGTCATTTTCAAGATAAAGTTTGAACCTTTAAACATGTTCCGATATGAGTGAAATTTTGTGGGAAGCTTCGTGACACAGTGATCTTTAGATCCAACAGTGGGATTATGGTTTCAACGGCTAGTTTCTGAGATACTTTGATGTTTGCTACTACATGTTGGTTGAACTCTACTACACATTGGATGAACTCTACCACAGTAATGGTAAAGTTTGGATGAACTCTACCACACGTTGGATGAACTCTACTAATTTATGGATGAACTATACTAAGCTATGGGTGAACTCTATCACACTAAACTGAACTCTACTACACTAAAATGAACTCTACTAAATGTAAGTGAATTATAGTGTAATATTTTTGGTCGAGTCATTTTCAAAATAAAGTTTGAACCATTAAACATGTTCCAATATGAGTGAAATTTTGTGGGAAGCTTCGTGACACAGTGATCTTTAGATCCAACGGTGGGATTACGGTTTCAACAGCTAGTTTCTGAGATATTTTGATGTTTGCTACTACATGTTGGTTGAACTCTACTACACATTGGATGAACTCTACCACAGTAATGGTAGAGTTTGGATGAACTCTACCAGACGTTGGATGAACTCTACCAAGCTATGGATGAACTATTCCAAACTATGGGTGAATTCTATTACACTAAACTGAACTCTACTACACTAAAAAGAACTCTATACATGTAAGTGAATTCTAGTGTAATATTTTCCGTCGGGTCGTTTTCAAGATAAAGTTTGAACCTTTAAATGTGTTCCGATCTGGGTGAAATTTTGTGGGAAGCTTCCTGACCCAGTGACCTTTAGATCCAACGATGGGATTATGGTTTCAACGGCTAGTTTCTGAGATATTTTGATGTTTGCTGCTACACGTTAGTTGAACTCTACTACACATTGGATGAACACTACCACAGTAATGGTAGAATTTGGATGAACTCTACCAGACGTTGGATGAACTCTACCAGACGTTGGATGAACTCTACTAAGCTATTGATGAACGCTACCAAGCTATGGGTGAATTCGATCACACTAAACTAAACTCTATTACACTAAAATGAACTCTACTACATGTAAGTGAATTCTAGTGTAATATTTCCCGTCGGGTCGTTTTCAAGACAGTGTTTGAACCTTCAAACGTGTTCCGATCTGAGAGACATTTTGCGGGAAGCTTTCTTACCCAATACTCTTTAGATCCAACGATGGGAGTATGGTTTCAACGGCTAGTTTCTGAGATATTTTTATGTTTGCTGCTACACGTTGATTGAACTCTACTACACATTGGATGAACTTTACCACAGTAATGGTAGAGTTTGAATGAACTCTACCACACGTTGGATGAACTCTACTAAGCCATGGATGAACTATTCCAAGCTATGGGTGAACTCTATCACACTAAACTGAACTCTACTACACTAAAATGAACTCTACTACATGTAAGTGAATTATAGTGTATTATGTTTTTTCGTATCGTTTTCAAGATAGTGTTTGAACCTTTAAACGTGTTCTGATATAAGTGAAATGTTGCGGGAGACTTCGTGACACAGTTGTCTTTAGATCCAACGGTGGGATTATGGTTTCAACGGCTAGTTTCTGAGATATTTTGATGTTTGCTGCTACACGTTAGTTGAACTCTACTACACATTGGATGAACACTACCACAGTAATGGTAGAATTTGGATGAACTCTACCAGACGTTGGATGAACTCTACCAGACGTTGGATGAACTCTACTAAGCTATTGATGAACGCTACCAAGCTATGGGTGAATTCGATCACACTAAACTAAACTCTATTACACTAAAATGAACTCTACTACATGTAAGTGAATTCTAGTGTAATATTTCCCGTCGGGTCGTTTTCAAGACAGTGTTTGAACCTTCAAACGTGTTCCGATCTGAGAGAAATTTTGCGGGAAGCTTTCTTACCCAATACTCTTTAGATCCAACGATGGGAGTATGGTTTCAACGGCTAGTTTCTGAGATATTTTTATGTTTGCTGCTACACGTTGATTGAACTCTACTACACATTGGATGAACTTTACCACAGTAATGGTAGAGTTTGAATGAACTCTACCACACGTTGGATGAACTCTACTAAGCCATGGATGAACTATTTCAAGCTATATGTGAACTCTATCACACTAACCTAAACTCTACTACACTAAAATGAACTCTACTAAATGTAAGTGAATTATAGTGTAATATTTTCCGTCGAGTCATTTTCAAGATAAAGTTTGAACCTTTAAACATGTTCCAATATGAGTGAAAGTTTGTGGGAAGCTTCGTGACACAGTGATCTTTAGATCCAACGGTGGGATTACGGTTTCAACGGCTAGTTTCTGAGATACTTTGATGTTTGCTACTACATGTTGGTTGAACTCTACTACACATTGGATGAATTCTACCACAGTAATGGTAAAGTTTGGATGAACTCTACCACACGTTGGATGAACTCTACCAATTTATGGATGAACTATACTAAGCTATGGGTGAACTCTATCACACTAACCTGAACTCTACTACACTAAAATGAACTCTACTAAATGTAAGTGAATTATAGTGTAATATTTTCCGTCGAGTCATTTTCAAGATAAAGTTTGAACCTTTAAACATGTTCCAATATGAGTGAAATTTTGTGGGAAGCTTCGTGACATAGTGATCTTTAGATCCAACGGTGGGATTACGGTTTCAACGGTTAGTTTCTGAGATATTTTGATGTTTGCTACTACATGTTGGTTGAACTCTACTACACATTGGATGAACTCTACCACAGTAATGGTAGAGTTTGGATGAACTCTACCAGACGTTGGATGAACTCTACCAAGCTATGGATGAACTATTCCAAACTATGGGTGAATTCTATTACATTAAACTGAACTCTACTACACTAAAAAGAACTCTATAGATGTAAGTGAATTCTAGTGTAATATTTTTTGTCGGGTCGTTTTCAAGATAAAGTTTGAACCTTTAAATGTGTTCCGATCTGAGTGAGATTTTGTGGAAAGTTTCCTGACCCAATGATCTTTAGATCCAACGATGGGATTATGGTTTTAACGGCTAGTTTCTGAGATATTTTGATATTTGCTGCTACACGTTAGTTGAACTCTACTACACATTGGATGAACAATACCACAGTAATGGTAGAATTTGGATGAACTCTACCAGACGTTGGATGAACTCTACCAGACGTTGGATGAACTCTACTAAGCTATTGATGAATGCTACCAAGCTATGGGTGAATTCGATAACACTAAACTAAACTCTATTACACTAAAATGAACTCTACTACATGTAAGTGAATTCTAGTGTAATACTTCCCGTCGCGTCGTTTTCAAGACAGTGTTTGAACCTTCAAACGTGTTCCGATCTGAGAGAAATTTTGCGGGAAGCTTTCTTACCCAATACTCTTTAGATCCAACGATGGGAGTATGGTTTCAACGGCTAGTTTCTGAGATATTTTTATGTTTGCTGCTACACGTTGATTGAACTCTACTACACATTGGATGAACTTTACCCCAGTAATGGTAGAGTTTGAATGAACTCTACCACACGTTGGATGAACTCTACTAAGCCATGGATGAACTATACCAAGCTATGGGTGAACTCTATCACACTAAAATGAACTCTACTACACTAAAATGAACTCTACTACATGTAAGTGAATTATAGAGTAATATTTTCCGTCGGGTCATTTTCAAGATAAAGTTTGAACGTTTAAACATGTTCAAATATGAGTGAAATTTTGTGGGAAGCTTCGTGACACAGTGATCTTTAGATCCAACAGTGGGACTATGGTTTCAACGGCTAGTTTCTGAGATACTTTGATGTTTGCTACTACATGTTGGTTGAACTCTACTACACATTGGATGAACTCTACCACAGTAATGGTAAAGTTTGGATGAACTCTACCACACGTTGGATGAATTCTACCAATTTATGGATGAACTATACTAAGCTATGGGTGAACTCTATCACACTAACCTGAACTCTACTACACTAAAATGAACTCTACTAAATGTAAGTGAATTATAGTGTAATATTTTCCGTCGAGTCATTTTCAAGATAAAGTTTGAACCTTTAAACATGTTCCAATATGAGTGAAATTTTGTGGGGAGCTTCGTGACACAGTGATCTTTAGATCCAACGGTGGGATTACGGTTTCAACGGCTAGTTTCTGAGATATTTTGATGTTTGCTACTACATGTTGGTTGAACTCTACTACACATTGGATGAACTCTACCACAGTAATGGTAGAGTTTGGATGAACTCTACCAGACGTTGGATGAACTCTACCAAGCTATGGATGAACTATTCCAAACTATGGGTGAATTCTATTATACTAAACTGAACTCTACTACACTAAAAAGAACTCTATACATGTAAGAGAATTCTAGTGTAATATTTTCCGTCGGGTCGTTTTCAAGATAAAGTTTGAACCTTTAAATGTGTTCCGATCTGGGTGAAATTTTGTGGGAAGCTTCCTGACCCAGTGACCTTTAGATCCAACGATGGGATTATGGTTTCAACGGCTAGTTTCTGAGATATTTTGATGTTTGCTGCTACACGTTAGTTGAACTCTACTACACATTGGATGAACACTACCACAGTAATAGTAGAATTTGGATGAACTCTACCAGACGTTGGATGAACTCTACCAGACGTTGGATGAACTCTACTAAGCTATTGATGAACGCTACCAAGCTATGGTGAATTCGATCACACTAAACTAAACTCTATTACACTAAAATGAACTCTACTACATGTAAGTGAATTCTAGTGTAATACTTCCCGTCGGGTCGTTTTCAAGACAGTGTTTGAACCTTCAAACGTGTTCCGATCTGAGAGAAATTTTGCGGGAGGCTTTCTTACCCAATACTCTTTAGATCCAACGATGGGAGTATGGTTTCAACGGCTAGTTTCTGAGATATTTTTATGTTTGCTTCTACACGTTGATTGAACTCTACTACACATTGGATGAACTTTACCCCAGTAATGGTAGAGTTTGAATGAACTCTACCACACGTTGGATGAACTCTACTAAGCCATGGATGAACTATACCAAGCTATGGGTGAACTCTATCACACTAAAATGAACTCTACTACACTAAAATGAACTCTACTACATGTAAGTGATTTATAGAGTAATATTTTCCGTCGGGTCATTTTCAAGATAAAGTTTGAACCTTTAAACATGTTCCGGTATGAGTGAAATTTTGTGGGAAGCTTCGTGACACAGTGATCTTTAGATCCAACAGTGGGATTATTGTTTCAACGGCTAGTTTCTGAGATACTTTGATGTTTGCTACTACATGTTGGTTGAACTCTACTACACATTGGATGAACTCTACCAAAGTAATGGTAAAGTTTGGATGAACTCTACCAATTTATGGATGAACTATACTAAGCTATGGGTGAACTCTATCACACTAAACTGAACTCTACTACACTAAAATGAACTCTACTAAATGTAAGTGAATTATAGTGTAATATTTTCCGTCGAGTCATTTTCAAAATAAAGTTTGAACCTTTAAACATGTTCCAATATGAGTGAAATTTTGTGGGAAGCTTCGTGACACAGTGATCTTTAGATCCAACGGTGGGATTACGGTTTCAACGGCTAGTTTCTGAGATATTTTGATGTTTGCTACTACATGTTGGTTGAACTCTACTACACATTGGATGAACTCTACCATAGTAATGGTAAAGTTTGGATGAACTCTACCACACGTTGGATGAACTCTACCAATTTATGGATGAACTATACTAAGCTATGGGTGAACTCTATCACACTAAATTGAACTCTACTACACTAAAATGAACTCTACTAAATGTAAGTGAATTATAGTGTAATATTTTCCTTCGAGTCATTTTCAAAATAAAGTTTGAACCTTTAAACATGTTCCAATATGAGTGAAATTTTGTGGGGAGCTTCGTGACATAGTGATCTTTAGATCCAACGGTTGGATTACGGTTTCAACGGTTAGTTTCTGAGATATTTTGATGTTTGCTACTACATGTTGGTTGAACTCTATTACACATTGGATGAACTCTACCACAGTAATGGTAGAGTTTGGATGAACTCTACCAGACGTTGGATGAACTCTACCAAGCTATGGATGAACTATTCCAAACTATGGGTGAATTCTATTACATTAAACTGAACTCTACTACACTAAAAAGAACTCTATACATGTAAGTGAATTCTAGTGTAATATTTTCAGTCGGGTCGTTTTCAAGATAAAGTTTGAACCTTTAAATGTGTTCCGATCTGGGTGAAATTTTGTGGGAAGCTTCCTGACCCAGTGACCTTTAGATCCAACGATGGGATTATGGTTTCAACGGCTAGTTTCTGAGATATTTTGATGTTTGCTGCTACACGTTAGTTGAACTCTACTACACATTGGATGAACACTACCACAGTAATGGTAGAATTTGGATGAACTCTACCAGACGTTGGATGAACTCTACCAGACGTTGGATGAACTCTACTAAGCTATTGATGAACGCTACCAAGCTATGGGTGAATTCGATCACACTAAACTAAACTCTATTACACTAAAATGAACTCTACTACATGTAAGTGAATTCTAGTGTAATACTTCCCGTCGGGTCGTTTTCAAGACAGTGTTTGAACCTTCAAACGTGTTCCGATCTGAGAGAAATTTTGCGGGAAGCTTTCTTACCCAATACTCTTTAGATCCAACGATGGGAGTATGGTTTCAACGGCTAGTTTCTGAGATATTTTTATGTTTGCTGCTACACGTTGATTGAACTCTACTACACATTGGATGAACTTTACCCCAGTAATGGTAGAGTTTGAATGAACTCTACCACACGTTGGATGAACTCTACTAAGCCATGGATGAACTATACCAAGCTATGGGTGAACTCTATCACACTAAAATGAACTCTACTACACTAAAATGAACTCTACTACATGTAAGTGAATTATAGAGTAATATTTTCCGTCGGGTCATTTTCAAGATAAAGTTTGAACGTTTAAACATGTTCCGATATGAGTGAAATTTTGTGGGAAGCTTCGTGACACAGTGATCTTTAGATCCAACAGTGGGATTATGGTTTCAACGGCTAGTTTCTGAGATACTTTGATGTTTGCTACTACATGTTGGTTGAACTCTACTACACATTGGATGAACTCTACCACAGTAATGGTAGAGTTTGGATGAACTCTACCAGACGTTGGATGAACTCTACCACAGTAATGGTAAAGTTTGGATGAACTCTACCACACGTTGGATGAACTCTACCAATTTATGGATGAACTATACTAAGCTATAGGTGAACTCTATCACACTAACCTGAACTCTACTACACTAAAATGAACTCTACTAAATGTAAGTGAATTATAGTGTAATATTTTCCGTCGAGTCATTTTCAAGATAAAGTTTGAACCTTTAAACATGTTCCAATATGAGTGAAATTTTGTGGGGAGCTTCGTGACACAGTGATCTTTAGATCCAACGGTGGGATTACGGTTTCAACGGCTAGTTTCTGAGATATTTTGATGTTTGCTACTACATGTTGGTTGAACTCTACTACACATTGGATGAACTCTACCACAGTAATGGTAGAGTTTGGATGAACTCTACCAGACGTTGGATGAACTCTACCAACCTATGGATGAACTATTCCAAACTATGGGTGAATTCTATTATACTAAACTGAACTCTACTACACTAAAAAGAACTCTATACATGTAAGTGAATTCTAGTGTAATATTTTCCGTCAGGTCGTTTTCAAGATAAAGTTTGAACCTTTAAATGTGTTCCGATCTGGGTGAAATTTTGTGGGAAGCTTCCTGACCCAGTGACCTTTAGATCCAACGATGGGATTATGGTTTCAACGGCTAGTTTCTGAGATATTTTGATGTTTGCTGCTACACGTTAGTTGAACTCTACTACACATTGGATGAACACTACCACAGTAATGGTAGAATTTGGATGAACTCTACCAGACGTTGGATGAACTCTACCAGACGTTGGATGAACTCTACTAAGCTATTGATGAACGCTACCAAGCTATGGGTGAATTCGATCACACTAAACTAAACTCTATTACACTAAAATGAACTCTACTACATGTAAGTGAATTCTAGTGTAAAACTTCCCGTCGGGTCGTTTTCAAGACAGTGTTTGAACCTTCAAACGTGTTCCGATCTGAGAGAAATTTTGCGGGAAGCTTTCTTACCCAATACTCTTTAGATCCAACGATGGGAGTATGGTTTCAACGGCTAGTTTCTGAGATATTTTTATGTTTGCTGCTACACGTTGATTGAACTCTACTACACATTGGATGAACTTTACCCTAGTAATGGTAGAGTTTGAATGAACTCTACCACACGTTGGATGAACTCTACTAAGCCATGGATGAACTATACCAAGCTATGGGTGAACTCTATCACACTAAAATGAACTCTACTACACTAAAATGAACTCTACTACATGTAAGTGAATTATAGAGTAATATTTTCCGTCGGGTCATTTTCAAGATAAAGTTTGAACCTTTAAACATGTTCCGATATGAGTGAAATTTTGTGGGAAGCTTCGTGACACAGTGATCTTTAGATCCAACAGTGGGATTATTGTTTCAACGGCTAGTTTCTGAGATACTTTGATGTTTGCTACTACATGTTGGTTGAACTCTACTACACATTGGATGAACTCTACCACAGTAATGGTAAAGTTTGGATGAACTCTACCACACGTTGGATGAACTCTACCAATTTATGGATGAACTATACTAAGCTATGGGTGAACTCTATCACACTAAACTGAACTCTACTACACTAAAATGAACTCTACTAAATGTAAGTGAATTATAGTGTAATATTTTCCGTCGAGTCATTTTCAAAATAAAGTTTGAACCTTTAAACATTTTCCAATATGAGTGAAATTTTGTGGGAAGCTTCGTGACACAGTGATCTTTAGATCCAACTGTGGGATTACGGTTTCAACGGCTAGTTTCTGAGATATTTTGATGTTTGCTACTACATGTTGGTTGAACTCTACTACACATTGGATGAACTCTACCACAGTAATGGTAAAGTTTGGATGAACTCTACCACACGTTGGATGAACTCTACCAATTTATGGATGAACTATACTAAGCTATGGGTGAACTCTATCACACTAAACTGAACTCTACTACACTAAAATGAACTCTACTAAATGTAAGTGAATTATAGTGTAATATTTTCCGTCGAGTCATTTTCAAAATAAAGTTTGAACCTTTAAACATGTTCCAATATGAGTGAAATTTTGTGGGGAGCTTCGTGACACAGTGATCTTTAGATCCAACGGTGGGATTACGGTTTCAACGGCTAGTTTCTGAGATATTTTGATGTTTGCTACTACATGTTGGTTGAACTCTACTACACATTGGATGAACTCTACCACAGTAATGGTAGAGTTTGGATGAACTCTACCAGACGTTGGATGAACTCTACCAACCTATGGATGAACTATTCCAAACTATGGGTGAATTCTATTATACTAAACTGAACTCTACTACACTAAAAAGAACTCTATACATGTAAGTGAATTCTAGTGTAATATTTTCCGTCGGGTCGTTTTCAAGATAAAGTTTGAACCTTTAAATGTGTTCCGATCTGGGTGAAATTTTGTGGGAAGCTTCCTGACCCAGTGACCTTTAGATCCAACGATGGGATTATGGTTTCAACGGCTAGTTTCTGAGATATTTTGATGTTTGCTGCTACACGTTAGTTGAACTCTACTACACATTGGATGAACACTACCACAGTAATGGTAGAATTTGGATGAACTCTACCAGACGTTGGATGAACTCTACCAGACGTTGGATGAACTCTACTAAGCTATTGATGAACGCTACCAAGCTATGGGTGAATTCGATCACACTAAACTAAACTCTATTACACTAAAATGAACTCTACTACATGTAAGTGAATTCTAGTGTAAAACTTCCCGTCGGGTCGTTTTCAAGACAGTGTTTGAACCTTCAAACGTGTTCCGATCTGAGAGAAATTTTGCGGGAAGCTTTCTTACCCAATACTCTTTAGATCCAACGATGGGAGTATGGTTTCAACGGCTAGTTTCTGAGATATTTTTATGTTTGCTGCTACACGTTGATTGAACTCTACTACACATTGGATGAACTTTACCCTAGTAATGGTAGAGTTTGAATGAACTCTACCACACGTTGGATGAACTCTACTAAGCCATGGATGAACTATACCAAGCTATGGGTGAACTCTATCACACTAAAATGAACTCTACTACACTAAAATGAACTCTACTACATGTAAGTGAATTATAGAGTAATATTTTCCGTCGGGTCATTTTCAAGATAAAGTTTGAACCTTTAAACATGTTCCGATATGAGTGAAATTTTGTGGGAAGCTTCGTGACACAGTGATCTTTAGATCCAACAGTGGGATTATTGTTTCAACGGCTAGTTTCTGAGATACTTTGATGTTTGCTACTACATGTTGGTTGAACTCTACTACACATTGGATGAACTCTACCACAGTAATGGTAAAGTTTGGATGAACTCTACCACACGTTGGATGAACTCTACCAATTTATGGATGAACTATACTAAGCTATGGGTGAACTCTATCACACTAAACTGAACTCTACTACACTAAAATGAACTCTACTAAATGTAAGTGAATTATAGTGTAATATTTTCCGTCGAGTCATTTTCAAAATAAAGTTTGAACCTTTAAACATTTTCCAATATGAGTGAAATTTTGTGGGAAGCTTCGTGACACAGTGATCTTTAGATCCAACTGTGGGATTACGGTTTCAACGGCTAGTTTCTGAGATATTTTGATGTTTGCTACTACATGTTGGTTGAACTCTACTACACATTGGATGAACTCTACCACAGTAATGGTAAAGTTTGGATGAACTCTACCACACGTTGGATGAACTCTACCAATTTATGGATGAACTATACTAAGCTATGGGTGAACTCTATCACACTAAACTGAACTCTACTACACTAAAATGAACTCTACTAAATGTAAGTGAATTATAGTGTAATATTTTCCGTCGAGTCATTTTCAAAATAAAGTTTGAACCTTTAAACATGTTCCAATATGAGTGAAATTTTGTGGGGAGCTTCGTGACACAGTGATCTTTAGATCCAACGGTGGGATTACGGTTTCAACGGCTAGTTTCTGAGATATTTTGATGTTTGCTACTACATGTTGGTTGAACTCTACTACACATTGAATGAACTCTACCAGACGTTGGATGAACTCTACCAAGCTATGGATGAACTATTCCAAACTATGGGTGAATTCTATTACACTAAACTGAACTCTACTACACTAAAAAGAACTCTACTAAATGTAAGTGAATTATAGTGTAATATTTTCCGTCGAGTCATTTTCAAAATAAAGTTTGAACCTTTAAACATGTTCCAATATGAGTGAAATTTTGTGGGAAGCTTCGTGACATAGTGATCTTTAGATCCAACGGTTGGATTACGGTTTCAACGGTTAGTTTCTGAGATATTTTGATGTTTGCTACTACATGTTGGTTGAACTCTATTACACATTGGATGAACTCTACCACAGTAATGGTAGAGTTTGGATGAACTCTACCAGACGTTGGATGAACTCTACCAAGCTATGGATGAACTATTCCAAACTATGGGTGAATTCTATTACATTAAACTGAACTCTACTACACTAAAAAGAACTCTATACATGTAAGTGAATTCTAGTGTAATATTTTTCGTCGGGTCGTTTTCAAGATAAAGTTTGAACCTTTAAATGTGTTCCGATCTGGGTGAAATTTTGTGGAAAGCTTCGTGACCCAGTGATCTTTAGATCCAACGATGGGATTATGGTTTCAACGGCTAGTTTCTGAGATATTTTGATATTTGCTGCTACACGTTAGTTGAACTCTACTACACATTGGATGAACACTACCACAATAATGGTAGAATTTGGATGAACTCTACCAGACGTTGGATGAACTCTACTAAGCTATTGATGAACGCTACCAAGCTATGGGTGAATTCGATCACACTAAACTAAACTCTATTACACTAAAATGAACTCTACTACATGTAAGTGAATTCTAGTGTAATACTTCCCGTCGGGTCGTTTTCAAGACAGTGTTTGAACCTTCAAACGTGTTCCGATCTGAGAGAAATTTTGCGGGAAGGTTTCTTACCCAATACTCTTTAGATCCAATGATGGGAGTATGGTTTCAATGGCTAGTTTCTGAGATATTTTTATGTTTGCTGCTACACGTTGATTGAACTCTACTACACATTGGATGAACTTTACCCCAGTAATGGTAGAGTTTGAATGAACTCTACCACACGTTGGATGAACTCTACTAAGCCATGGAAGAACTATACCAAGCTATGGGTGAACTCTATCACACTAAAATGAACTCTACTACATGTAAGTGAATTATAGAGTAATATTTTCCGTCGGGTCATTTTCAAGATAAAGTTTGAACCTTTATACATGTTCCGATATGAGTGAAATTTTGTGGGAAGCTTCGTGACATAGTGATCTTTAGATCCAACAGTGGGATTATGGTTTCAACGGCTAGTTTCTGAGATACTTTGATGTTTGCTACTACATGTTGGTTGAACTCTACTACACATTGGATGAACTCTACCACAGTAATGGTAAAGTTTGGATAAACTCTACCACACGTTGGATGAACTCTACCAATTTATGGATGAACTATACTAAGCTATGGGTGAACTCTATCACACTAACCTGAACTCTACTACACTAAAATGAACTCTACTAAATGTAAGTGAATTATAGTGTAATATTTTCCGTCGAGTCATTTTCAAGATAAAGTTTGAACCTTTAAACATGTTCCAATATGAGTGAAATTTTGTGGGAAGCTTTGTGACACAGTGATCTTTAGATCCAACGGTGGGATTACAGTTTCAACGGCTAGTTTCTGAGATATTTTGATGTTTGCTACTACATGTTGGTTGAACTCTACTACACATTGGATGAACTCTACCACAATAATGGTAGAGTTTGGATGAACTCTACCAGACGTTGGATGAACTCTACCAAGCTATGGATGAATTCCAAACTATGGGTGAATTCTATTATACTAAACTGAACTCTACTACACTAAAAAGAACTCTATACATGTAAGTGAATTCTAGTGTAATATTTTCCGTCGGGTCGTTTTCAAGATAAAGTTTGAACCTTTAAATGTGTTCCGATCTGGGTGAAATTTTGTGGGAAGCTTCGTGACCCAGTGACCTTTAGATCCAACGATGGGATTATGGTTTCAACGGCAAGTTTCTGAGATATTTTGATGTTTGCTGCTACACGTTAGTTGAACTCTACTACACATTGGATGAACACTACCACAGTAATGGTAGAATTTGGATGAACTCTACCAGACGTTGGATGAACTCTACCAGACGTTGGATGAACTCTACTAAGCTATTGATGAACGCTACCAAGCTATGGGTGAATTTGATCACACTAAACTAAACTCTATTACACTAAAATGAACTCTACTACATGTAAGTGAATTCTAGTGTAATACTTCCCGTCGGGTCGTTTTCAAGACAGTGTTTGAACCTTCAAACGTGTTCTCATCTGAGAGAAATTTTGCGGGAGGCTTTCTTTCCCAATACTCTTTAGATCCAACGATGGGAGTATGGTTTCAACGGCTAGTTTCTGAGATATTTTTATGTTTGCTTCTACACGTTGATTGAACTCTACTACACATTGGATGAACTTTACCCCAGTAATGGTAGAGTTTGAATGAACTCTACCACACGTTGGATGAACTCTACTAAGCCATGGATGAACTATACCAAGCTATGGGTGAACTCTATCACACTAAAATGAACTCTACTACACTAAAATGAACTCTACTACATGTAAGTGAATTATAGAGTAATATTTTCCGTCGGGTCATTTTCAAGATAAAGTTTGAACCTTTAAACATGTTCCGATATGAGTGAAATTTTGTGGGAAGCTTTGTGACACAGTGATCTTTAGATCCAACAGTGGGATTATGGTTTCAACGGCTAGTTTCTGAGATACTTTGATGTTTGCTACTACATGTTGGTTGAACTCTACTACACATTGGATGAACTCTACCACAGTAATGGTAAAGTTTGGATGAACTCTACCACACGTTGGATGAACTCTACCAATTTATGGATGAACTATACTAAGCTATGGGTGAACTCTATCACACTAAACTGAACTCTACTACACTAAAATGAACTCTACTAAATGTAAGTGAATTATAGTGTAATATTTTCCGTCGAGTCATTTTCAAAATAAAGTTTGAACCTTTAAACATGTTCCAATATGAGTGAAATTTTGTGGGAAGCTTCGTGACATAGTGATCTTTAGATCCAACGGTGGGATTACGGTTTCAACGGTTAGTTTCTGAGATATTTTGATGTTTGCTACTACATGTTGGTTGAACTCTACTACACATTGGATGAACTCTACCACAGTAATGGTAGAGTTTGGATGAACTCTACCAGACGTTGGATGAACTCTACCAAGCTATGGATGAACTATTCCAAACTATGGGTGAATTCTATTACATTAAACTGAACTCTACTACACTAAAAAGAACTCTATACATGTAAGTGAATTCTAGTGTAATATTTTTCGTCGGGTCGTTTTCAAGATAAAGTTTGAACCTTTAAATGTGTTCCGATCTGGGTGAAATTTTGTGGAAAGCTTCGTGACCCAGTGATCTTTAGATCCAACGATGGGATTATGGTTTCAACGGCTAGTTTCTGAGATATTTTGATATTTGCTGCTACACGTTAGTTGAACTCTACTACACATTGGATGAACACTACCACAATAATGGTAGAATTTGGATGAACTCTACCAGACGTTGGATGAACTCTACTAAGCTATTGATGAACGCTACCAAGCTATGGGTGAATTCGATCACACTAAACTAAACTCTATTACACTAAAATGAACTCTACTACATGTAAGTGAATTCTAGTGTAATACTTCCCGTCGGGTCGTTTTCAAGACAGTGTTTGAACCTTCAAACGTGTTCCGATCTGAGAGAAATTTTGCGGGAAGCTTTCTTACCCAATACTCTTTAGATCCAACGATGGGAGTATGGTTTCAATGGCTAGTTTCTGAGATATTTTTATGTTTGCTGCTACACGTTGATTGAACTCTACTACACATTGGATGAACTTTACCCCAGTAATGGTAGAGTTTGAATGAACTCTACACACGTTGGATGAACTCTACTAAGCCATGGAAGAACTATACCAAGCTATGGGTGAACTCTATCACACTAAAATGAACTCTACTACACTAAAATGAACTCTACTACATGTAAGTGAATTATAGAGTAATATTTTCCGTCGGGTCATTTTCAAGATAAAGTTTGAACCTTTAAACATGTTCCGATATGAGTGAAATTTTGTGGGAAGCTTCGTGACACAGTGATCTTTAGATCCAACAGTGGGATTATGGTTTCAACGGCTAGTTTCTGAGATACTTTGATGTTTGCTACTACATGTTGGTTGAACTCTACTACACATTGGATGAACTCTACCACAGTAATGGTAAAGTTTGGATGAACTCTACCACACGTTGGATGAACTCTACCAATTTATGGATGAACTATACTAAGCTATGGGTGAACTCTATCACACTAACCTGAACTCTACTACACTAAAATGAACTCTACTAAATGTAAGTGAATTATAGTGTAATATTTTCCGTCGAGTCATTTTCAAGATAAAGTTTGAACCTTTAAACATGTTCCAATATGAGTGAAATTTTGTGGGAAGCTTCGTGACACAGTGATCTTTAGATCCAACGGTGGGATTACGGTTTCAACGGCTAGTTTCTGAGATATTTTGATGTTTGCTACTACATGTTGGTTGAACTCTACTACACATTGGATGAACTCTACCACAATAATGGTAGAGTTTGGATGAACTCTACCAGACGTTGGATGAACTCTACCAAGCTATGGATGAATTCCAAACTATGGGTGAATTCTATTATACTAAACTGAACTCTACTACACTAAAAAGAACTCTATACATGTAAGTGAATTCTAGTGTAATATTTTCCGTCGGGTCGTTTTCAAGATAAAGTTTGAACCTTTAAATGTGTTCCGATCTGGGTGAAATTTTGTTGGAAGCTTCCTGACCCAGTGACCTTTAGATCCAATGATGGGATTATGGTTTCAACGGCTAGTTTCTGAGATATTTTGATGTTTGCTGCTACACGTTAGTTGAACTCTACTACACATTGGATGAACACTACCACAGTAATGGTAGAATTTGGATGAACTCTACCAGACGTTGGATGAATTCTACCAGACGTTGGATGAACTCTACTAAGCTATTGATGAACGCTACCAAGCTATGGGTGAATTTGATCACACTAAACTAAACTCTATTACACTAAAATGAACTCTACTACATGTAAGTGAATTCTAGTGTAATACTTCCCGTCGGGTCGTTTTCAAGACAGTGTTTGAACCTTCAAACGTGTTCCGATCTGAGAGAAATTTTGCGGGAGGCTTTCTTACCCAATACTCTTTAGATCCAACGATGGGAGTATGGTTTCAACGGCTAGTTTCTGAGATATTTTTATGTTTGCTTCTACACG
This sequence comes from Lepidium sativum, assembly GCA_023374145.1. NCBI lineage: Eukaryota > Viridiplantae > Streptophyta > Magnoliopsida > Brassicales > Brassicaceae > Lepidium > Lepidium sativum. Next base: position 6,507 of record JAKUCM010003773.1, on the reverse strand, counting down.
TTGATTGAACTCTACTACACATTGGATGAACTTTACCCCAGTAATGGTAGAGTTTGAATGAACTCTACCACACGTTGGATGAACTCTACTAAGCCATGGATGAACTATACCAAGCTATGGGTGAACTCTATCACACTAAAATGAACTCTACTACACTAAAATGAACTCTACTACATGTAAGTGAATTATAGAGTAATATTTTCCGTCGGGTCATTTTCAAGATAAAGTTTGAACCTTTAAACATGTTCCGATATGAGTGAAATTTTGTGGGAAGCTTCGTGACACATTGATCTTTAGATCCAACAGTGGGATTATGGTTTCAACGGCTAGTTCTTGAGATACTTTGATGTTTGCTACTACATGTTGGTTGAACTCTACTACACATTGGATGAACTCTACCACAGTAATGGTAAAGTTTGGATGAACTCTACCACACGTTGGATGAACTCTACCAATTTATGGATGAACTATACTAAGCTATGGGTGAACTCTATCACACTAAACTGAACTCTACTACACTAATATGAACTCTACTAAATGTAAGTGAATTATAGTGTAATATTTCCGTCTAGTCATTTTCAAAATAAAGTTTGAACCTTTAAACATGTTCCAATATGAGTGAAATTTTGTGGGAAGCTTCGTGACACAGTGATCTTTAGATCCAACGGTGGGATTACGGTTTCAACGGCTAGTTTCTGAGATATTTTGATGTTTGCTACTACATGTTGGTTGAACTCTACTACACATTGGATGAACTCTACCACAGTAATGGTAAAGTTTGGATGAACTCTACCACACGTTGGATGAACTCTACCAATTTATGGATGAACTATACTAAGCTATGGGTGAACTCTATCACACTAAACTGAACTCTACTATACTAAAATGAACTCTACTAAATGTAAGTGAATTATAGTGTAATATTTTCCGTCGAGTCATTTTCAAAATAAAGTTTGAATCTTTAAACATGTTCCAATATGAGTGAAATTTTGTGGGAAGCTTCGTGACATAGTGATCTTTAGATCCAACGGTGGGATTACGGTTTCAACGGCTAGTTTCTGAGATATTTTGATGTTTGCTACTACATGTTGGTTGAACTCTACTACACATTGGATGAACTCTACCACAATAATGGTAGAGTTTGGATGAACTCTACCAGACGTTGGATGAACTCTACCAAGCTATGGATGAATTCCAAACTATGGGTGAATTCTATTATACTAAACTGAACTCTACTACACTAAAAAGAACTCTATACATGTAAGTGAATTCTAGTGTAATATTTTCCGTCGGGTCGTTTTCAAGATAAAGTTTGAACCTTTAAATGTGTTCCGATCTGGGTGAAATTTTGTGGGAAGCTTCCTGACCCAGTGACCTTTAGATCCAACGATGGGATTATGGTTTCAACGGCTAGTTTCTGAGATATTTTGATGTTTGCTGCTACACATTAGTTGAACTCTACTACACATTGGATGAACACTACCACAGTAATGGTAGAATTTGGATGAACTCTACCAGACGTTGGATGAACTCTACCAGACGTTGGATGAACTCTACTAAGCTATTGATGAACGCTACCAAGCTATGGGTGAATTTGATCACACTAAACTAAACTCTATTACACTAAAATGAACTCTACTACATGTAAGTGAATTCTAGTGTAATACTTCCCGTCGGGTCGTTTTCAAGACAGTGTTTGAACCTTCAAACGTGTTCCGATCTGAGAGAAATTTTGCGGGAGGCTTTCTTACCCAATACTCTTTAGATCCAACGATGGGAGTATGGTTTCAACGGCTAGTTTCTGAGATATTTTTATGTTTGCTTCTACACGTTGATTGAACTCTACTACACATTGGATGAACTTTACCCCAGTAATGGTAGAGTTTGAATGAACTCTACCACACGTTGGATGAACTCTACTAAGCCATGGATGAACTATACCAAGCTATGGGTGAACTCTATCACACTAAAATGAACTCTACTACACTAAAATGAACTCTACTACATGTAAGTGAATTATAGAGTAATATTTTCCGTCGGGTCATTTTCAAGATAAAGTTTGAACCTTTAAACATGTTCCGATATGAGTGAAATTTTGTGGGAAGCTTCGTGACACATTGATCTTTAGATCCAACAGTGGGATTATGGTTTCAACGGCTAGTTTCTGAGATACTTTGATGTTTGCTACTACATGTTGGTTGAACTCTACTACACATTGGATGAACTCTACCACAGTAATGGTAAAGTTTGGATGAACTCTACCACACGTTGGATGAACTCTACCAATTTATGGATGAACTATACTAAGCAATGGGTGAACTCTATCACACTAAACTGAACTCTACTACACTAATATGAACTCTACTAAATGTAAGTGAATTATAGTGTAATATTTCCGTCTAGTCATTTTCAAAATAAAGTTTGAACCTTTAAACATGTTCCAATATGAGTGAAATTTTGTGGGAAGCTTCGTGACACAGTGATCTTTAGATCCAACGGTGGGATTACGGTTTCAACGGCTAGTTTCTGAGATATTTTGATGTTTGCTACTACATGTTGGTTGAACTCTACTACACATTGGATGAACTCTACCACAGTAATGGTAAAGTTTGGATGAACTCTACCACACGTTGGATGAACTCTACCAATTTATGGATGAACTATACTAAGCTATGGGTGAACTCTATCACACTAAACTGAACTCTACTATACTAAAATGAACTCTACTAAATGTAAGTGAATTATAGTGTAATATTTTCCGTCGAGTCATTTTCAAAATAAAGTTTGAATCTTTAAACATGTTCCAATATGAGTGAAATTTTGTGGGAAGCTTCGTGACATAGTGATCTTTAGATCCAACGGTGGGATTACGGTTTCAACGGCTAGTTTCTGAGATATTTTGATGTTTGCTACTACATGTTGGTTGAACTCTACTACACATTGGATGAACTCTACCACAATAATGGTAGAGTTTGGATGAACTCTACCAGACGTTGGATGAACTCTACCAAGCTATGGATGAATTCCAAACTATGGGTGAATTCTATTATACTAAACTGAACTCTACTACACTAAAAAGAACTCTATACATGTAAGTGAATTCTAGTGTAATATTTTCCGTCGGGTCGTTTTCAAGATAAAGTTTGAACCTTTAAATGTGTTCCGATCTGGGTGAAATTTTGTGGGAAGCTTCCTGACCCAGTGACCTTTAGATCCAACGATGGGATTATGGTTTCAACGGCTAGTTTCTGAGATATTTTGATGTTTGCTGCTACACATTAGTTGAACTCTACTACACATTGGATGAACACTACCACAGTAATGGTAGAATTTGGATGAACTCTACCAGACGTTGGATGAACTCTACCAGACGTTGGATGAACTCTACTAAGCTATTGATGAACGCTACCAAGCTATGGGTGAATTTGATCACACTAAACTAAACTCTATTACACTAAAATGAACTCTACTACATGTAAGTGAATTCTAGTGTAATACTTCCCGTCGGGTCGTTTTCAAGACAGTGTTTGAACCTTCAAACGTGTTCCGATCTGAGAGAAATTTTGCGGGAGGCTTTCTTACCCAATACTCTTTAGATCCAACGATGGGAGTATGGTTTCAACGGCTAGTTTCTGAGATATTTTTATGTTTGCTTCTACACGTTGATTGAACTCTACTACACATTGGATGAACTTTACCCCAGTAATGGTAGAGTTTGAATGAACTCTACCACACGTTGGATGAACTCTACTAAGCCATGGATGAACTATACCAAGCTATGGGTGAACTCTATCACACTAAAATGAACTCTACTACACTAAAATGAACTCTACTACATGTAAGTGAATTATAGAGTAATATTTTCCGTCGGGTCATTTTCAAGATAAAGTTTGAACCTTTAAACATGTTCCGATATGAGTGAAATTTTGTGGGAAGCTTCGTGACACATTGATCTTTAGATCCAACAGTGGGATTATGGTTTCAACGGCTAGTTTCTGAGATACTTTGATGTTTGCTACTACATGTTGGTTGAACTCTACTACACATTGGATGAACTCTACCACAGTAATGGTAAAGTTTGGATGAACTCTACCACACGTTGGATGAACTCTACCAATTTATGGATGAACTATACTAAGCTATGGGTGAACTCTATCACACTAAACTGAACTCTACTACACTAATATGAACTCTACTAAATGTAAGTGAATTATAGTGTAATATTTCCGTCTAGTCATTTTCAAAATAAAGTTTGAACCTTTAAACATGTTCCAATATGAGTGAAATTTTGTGGGAAGCTTCGTGACACAGTGATCTTTAGATCCAACGGTGGGATTACGGTTTCAACGGCTAGTTTCTGAGATATTTTGATGTTTGCTACTACATGTTGGTTGAACTCTACTACACATTGGATGAACTCTACCACAGTAATGGTAAAGTTTGGATGAACTCTACCACACGTTGGATGAACTCTACCAATTTATGGATGAACTATACTAAGCTATGGGTGAACTCTATCACACTAAACTGAACTCTACTATACTAAAATGAACTCTACTAAATGTAAGTGAATTATAGTGTAATATTTTCCGTCGAGTCATTTTCAAAATAAAGTTTGAATCTTTAAACATGTTCCAATATGAGTGAAATTTTGTGGGAAGCTTCGTGACATAGTGATCTTTAGATCCAACGGTGGGATTACGGTTTCAACGGCTAGTTTCTGAGATATTTTGATGTTTGCTACTACATGTTGGTTGAACTCTACTACACATTGGATGAACTCTACCACAATAATGGTAGAGTTTGGATGAACTCTACCAGACGTTGGATGAACTCTACCAAGCTATGGATGAATTCCAAACTATGGGTGAATTCTATTATACTAAACTGAACTCTACTACACTAAAAAGAACTCTATACATGTAAGTGAATTCTAGTGTAATATTTTCCGTCGGGTCGTTTTCAAGATAAAGTTTGAACCTTTAAATGTGTTCCGATCTGGGTGAAATTTTGTGGGAAGCTTCCTGACCCAGTGACCTTTAGATCCAACGATGGGATTATGGTTTCAACGGCTAGTTTCTGAGATATTTTGATGTTTGCTGCTACACATTAGTTGAACTCTACTACACATTGGATGAACACTACCACAGTAATGGTAGAATTTGGATGAACTCTACCAGACGTTGGATGAACTCTACCAGACGTTGGATGAACTCTACTAAGCTATTGATGAACGCTACCAAGCTATGGGTGAATTTGATCACACTAAACTAAACTCTATTACACTAAAATGAACTCTACTACATGTAAGTGAATTCTAGTGTAATACTTCCCGTCGGGTCGTTTTCAAGACAGTGTTTGAACCTTCAAACGTGTTCTGATCTGAGAGAAATTTTGCGGGAGGCTTTCTTACCCAATACTCTTTAGATCCAACGATGGGAGTATGGTTTCAACGGCTAGTTTCTGAGATATTTTTATGTTTGCTTCTACACGTTGATTGAACTCTACTACACATTGGATGAACTTTACCCCAGTAATGGTAGAGTTTGAATGAACTCTACCACACGTTGGATGAACTCTACTAAGCCATGGATGAACTATACCAAGCTATGGGTGAACTCTATCACACTAAAATGAACTCTACTACACTAAAATGAACTCTACTACATGTAAGTGAATTATAGAGTAATATTTTCCGTCGGGTCATTTTCAAGATAAAGTTTGAACCTTTAAACATGTTCCGATATGAGTGAAATTTTGTAGGAAGCTTCGTGACACATTGATCTTTAGATCCAACAGTGGGATTATGGTTTCAACGGCTAGTTTCTGAGATACTTTGATGTTTGCTACTACATGTTGGTTGAACTCTACTACACATTGGATGAACTCTACCACAGTAATGGTAAAGTTTGGATGAACTCTACCACACGTTGGATGAACTCTACCAATTTATGGATGAACTATACTAAGCTATGGGTGAACTCTATCACACTAAACTGAACTCTACTACACTAATATGAACTCTACTAAATGTAAGTGAATTATAGTGTAATATTTCCGTCTAGTCATTTTCAAAATAAAGTTTGAACCTTTAAACATGTTCCAATATGAGTGAAATTTTGTGGGAAGCTTCGTGACACAGTGATCTTTAGATCCAACGGTGGGATTACGGTTTCAACGGTTAGTTTCTGAGATATTTTGATGTTTGCTACTACATGTTGGTTGAACTCTACTACACATTGGATGAACTCTACCACAGTAATGGTAAAGTTTGGATGAACTCTACCACACGTTGGATGAACTCTACCAATTTATGGATGAACTATACTAAGCTATGGGTGAACTCTATCACACTAAACTGAACTCTACTATACTAAAATGAACTCTACTAAATGTAAGTGAATTATAGTGTAATATTTTCCGTCGAGTCATTTTCAAAATAAAGTTTGAACCTTTAAACATGTTCCAATATGAGTGAAATTTTGTGGGAAGCTTCGTGACATAGTG